>BQNB010013464.1:32457-77104 GCA_026074375.1 Tanacetum coccineum | reverse complement strand
GACGCTTACTTTCCATCTTTGGTATTTTTGCTATACGCGGAGAACTACCTATTGAGGTGAGTTCATAGCCCCATGCTTTACATTTGTTTTACAAATTGGGCGCGAGTGTATATTTTATACAATGATTACGTGTTTGTCTAAGTAGCGATAACCCACTGAGCCCACTATCATGAACTATCAATTACTGGATTGTAAGCGCGAATGTTATAAATAGATCTATGTGGGATTGACATCCCCATCCGGGTGAGTAGCTCTCACTAGTGTCACGAAGTGAACCAACGGATGTATATCATGTCGGATTTGGGATGTTTCGGGTTAAACATCATCACGGGCAATGTGGCAATGTTTATATTGCATTCATACATGTCGAGCTTCAGTATCATGAGCTTAGGGAAATGTAATTACATTTTGTGATGGGTGCACAGGTTGCATAATCACGGGGAAATCTTACGGTCCTGATTTATACATAAACAAACCTATGAATTCACCAACTTTATGTTGACGTTTTAAAGCATATTTTTCTTAGGTCAATGAGGTACAAGAGCAAAGAGATACATTGGTGGTCAATCATTTTGGAGTCATTGCATAAAGATTTAGAGGCATTACATTTTGGAAATATTTGTCATGATCTAAAATCTTTACATTTTCAAGGATGAACAAGTTAAGCCGTTGAGCTTTTGTAACAACATTTTTTAAATCCAATGTATCATTTTCAAACGACTCATTTAGAGGTCGTTCTCTCATGTCTTTTGCAATGGTATTATGAAGTAACGCTCCCGGAACATCATTTCTGTTGCAACCCATTTTGAGGGTGTTACAGATTGGTATTCAGAGCCAAGGTTATAGAGAACCAGGTTAAATGTTTTTACTTAGACTATAACCATTTTCAAACATTGCATCATACAATAGGTTTTCATAGGACATACATATACTAGTTGTTTGCATTAATAATTATACTAGATGCATACATGACATACACTATTGAGTTGCATTAGTTGGTTATACTAGATGCTTACATGATTCATATACGTGTTCATATTATACTACGTATATTACTATAAGGGTTTTTAATATATACACACATATATATGCTTACATTCCCTTACGTATACTCTACAATTAATTATATAAGGGTTATTTATATAAATACTAGAACAATTCTCAAAACATTACGAATAACACAATGGTCCAAAGCTCATACTTAACCTCAACACATTATTTCACAACATTTCACTTTTGGAACACGACTTTTGGAATAGAACAAATTTTAAATTATTACTCTGTGATTTTGAAGAATCATGCATCCCAGAAGAGCTTCAGTTGCCAGAAGAGCTCCAGTTGCTAGAAGAGCTCCATCTGCTAGAACCGTCAACAATCCTGCTAGAAATGCTAGCACTGCTACTGATGCACCAATGAGTGTTGCTGCCATCAATCAACTAATCGAAACATGAGTCGTTGAAGCACTCGCAAATCAAGAACAACTAAGGAACAGCGGTGTGAATGGCGATGGTAGCCAAAATTCAAGATCAGGAACTGAAAGACCTACGCGCACTCCGCGTGAGTGTACCTACAAGGATTTTCTGAACTGTCATCCACTTAACTTCAAGGGTACTGAAGGGGTAGTTGTGTTATCCCAATGGTTTGAAAAGATGGAATCAGTGTTCCACATAATCAACTATGCTCTAGAGAACCAAGTTAAATTTCATAACTTGCACTTTCACTGGGAATGCCCTTACATGGTGGAACTCCCACATGAAGGCTGTTACACAAAATGTTGCTTATGCCATGGACTGGAAGGCATCGAAGAAGATGATGACGGTCAAATACTGCCCAAGGGGTGAGATTAAGAAGTTGGAGATTGAACTCTGGAACTAAAGTAAAAGTACTGAATCCCGAGTCTACAACCCTCGATACCAATAGCTTGCATTGATGTGTGGAGTAGTTTCCCGAGGAATCTGATGAGGTGAGAAGTATGTTAGTGTACATCCTTATATGATCCGTGGAAATGTGATGCCATATCGACCTCATACAATGGAATAGGTAAACGAGTTTGCCAATGATCATCATGGACCAAAACTCATCACTAAGTCTGAAAGGCAAGCTGAGCAGAAGAGGAAGATAGAGTTTAATGCTGGGAACAATCAGGGGTACCAACAACAAAACAAGAGACAAAACACTGGGCGAGCTTACACTGCTGGGAACAGGGAGAAGAGGGAGTACACGGAAAGGAGGGGGATCAATAACCGCTTAGTTGTACAACGTCAACTACGCACCACAAAGCCATTGCTTCCCAGGTGTAACAAATGTAAAAGGATGCTGCCATTTGGCTCGTGACGCAGTGAGTTCCGGTCAAACGAAACTAATAATAATACAAGTGTGTGGAACTCCCGTACAACTTAAAAGTGCCCTGTTACTTGCTATGAGTGTGGTGTTCAGGGGCACATCAAGAGGGATTGCCCTAAATTGAAGAATGGAAACCGTGGTAATCAACGTGGGAACGACAATGCACCATCCAAGGTTTATGTGGTGGACAATACGGGAACAAATCCGGACTCTAACGTTGTTACGGGTACGTTCCTTCTAAACGACCGCTATGCTTCTATTCTATTAGATACTGGTGCGATAGGTAGTTTTTGTAATTCATAACATTAAGCTTCTTTATTGATACACACCCACTACACTAGACCATTATTACGATGTTGAACTAGCCGACGGGAAAATAATAGGGATAAACACTATCATTCGGGGTTGTACGTTAAACTTCTTAAACCATCCATTCAACATCAACTTAATGCCCGTAGAACTTGGTAGCTTCGACGCCATAATCAGCTGGATTGGTTTGTAAAGTACCAACGCGTTTTGACTTATGCCGATAGGATCGTTTGGTATTCCTAGGAAATTAAACCTAATTGTCCATGGTGACATGGCAATCAGGAAATGGTACTCGTCTGAACACATTTCATGCCTAAAAACTTTATAAATACTTGTTTATAAGGACCACATGTTATTTCCCCCCCCCCCACCCCCACCCCCTTTTTTTTATCCAATATTACAGCAAAGGAGACTGAAGACAGGTCGGGAGAGAAGCGACTTGAGGAGGTACCAATCGTTCGAGATTTTCCTATAGTATTTCCTGAAGAATTGCCGGACTTGTGGGGTCAAGTAAGGTGTGATGAAGTAAGGAGGAGGAAAGCGTAGGTTCAAGGAATTGATACGAGGGTGGAGATGACGGTGTCATGGACTTGTATGGAAATTGGGTTTCATCAAAGGTGACTTGCCTAGACAATATGATTTTGTTTGTTTCGAGGTCTAGACAACGGAAACCACGATGGTAAGCGGGATAGCTTAAAAACATACATGGAGTGGCTCGTGGGGAAAGTTTATGAGGGGAGTGAAGGTGAGGGTAGCATAGACACCCAAATATTTATAAACGGGGGTAATTGGGTTGTTTGTTAAATAGGCGTGTGAAAGGTACTTCGTTTTAAATTGCGGTAGATGGTAAAAGGTTTAGAAGGTAGGTCTCCATATGAAGAGATTCGGCCCAAAAAATAGGGGGAAAATGTGATTGAAATAGTAGAGTATGAATGATATTATTGATTGTGCGTATCATTCGTTCCGCCTTGCCATTTTGTTAAGAGGTTTTTGGGCAAGAGAAGCGAAATTGAATGCCACTTTTGACAAAAAAGGTTGTGGAGTCGGTTATTATCGAACTCACCACCATGATCACATTGGAAGCTTTTTATTTCACATTTAAATTGATTTTTAACATAAGTGCGAAAATGCAAAAATTTATCAAACATGTCAGATTTAGAACGGAGGAGATATATCCATAGATAATGAGAAAAATGATCGAGAAATAAGACATAATATTTAAAACAACTAGAACTAACAATGGGAGATGTCCATAAATCAGAATGAATAATATCAAAGCAATGTTCAACAATAGAATCTAAAGAATGAATAGAAGCTTTACATGTTTGCCAAGCTAGCACGCATGACAAATATGAGACGACTTTTCTTTATTACATGAAATAAACTGACGAGAGACAAGAGAGCGTAGCACTTCATCACTCGGATGACCAAGGCGTTGATGCCACATGGAAGAACTAGTAGAAAGAAAAGCAGCAGGAAGAGTTGACGATTTGGTTACTGGATAGAGATCACCCGAGCTGTCACTTCGAAGGAGGATGTGACGAGTCAAGAAATCCTTCACAGAAAACCCAAACACGTCAAATTCAATAGTATAATTATTATCCCTAGTAATTGATGAACGGAAATCAGGTTTTAATGATGTTAGGAGTGACAAGTACATTATGAAGGTGTAAGGGACGATGAATAGATGGAATAATGCTATGTCCGGTGTTAGTGATAGGAATGGAATTACCGTCACCAACATGTATAGATAGGAATAAGTGTTTATTAAAAATAGTACTTAAATTACGAGCATTAGAATTTAAATGAGAAGTGACACCTGTGTCCATGTTCCAAGTAGGTTCTTGCAACGTCATAGTGCTAAATGCACTAGGTAGTGAGGTAGCCTAAGATGGATAAAGAGCAGGAGTTGCACCTAGGATACCGTGCCTGTTGGGATGAATTGGATAGTACTGCTGCTAGGCTGTGTAAGCAGCCAGCTGTTGGGCTGAAGTTGTGGCATGCGGCTGGTTAGGAGCAGCGTGTTGGGCTGCTGGGATTGGGCCGGCATAGTAAACAGGGGTAACAAGTGCAACAGGACTGGGCTGGTAGTGCATAGGACAGGACTGGGCCGGATATTGGGCCTGGCGAGCCTGGTGAAAGCCAAACGTGGCTGGTCCAGCAACAGAACCCCACGACCCTTGACCAGAAGCAGTATTACTATTAGTGGAGGTTCTAGGTGTTAACCCCGCTCTATTTCGGTGATCGTGTATAAATTTGCACCGGTCTCCAAACTTGCAAGAACCTCTATTCTAATGGTTGCATAGTTGTGGAAGATTAGAGGGCTTATTTTCAACGGCCATAGGTGCCGATTAGAATTTGTGTTGACTAGGGTTTAGAGGGGGGTTGTCGACAGATTTTGGTGGGAGGGAAGAAGACGTGTTTTTGTGGAGAAAGTTTAGGAGGAAAAGTCTGGCTGTGATACCATATTGAAGGTTAGTTTGATTCTTTGATTATTCCTCTCAAATATAAACATGATATTTATAGATACAAATGGATAGGTTTGAGCCCAATGACCAGCTAATAAAATAAATGTACTAATGATGACTAGACAACTAATGTTTATCCAATCATCCTACTAATCATTATCTAATCATCCAAAAATATGTGTTGATTAATAGTATGGCGAAGAAGAATACTTAAAATAAAAAGTATAAGAAGTAATAACAAATACATATTTCAGATGTACTTATCAAAATGAATGCATTTATCTTCTAATTTTCTCTTTCACTTAAAAATGCGTGACTAAAATTACTTCTCATAATTCTTGTTATAGTTATTCTTCCCACTGTATTTTTCATCAACTTATATACCAACTCCCAAGTCCCAACTAGTAGAACATGATTGAGCTCAACATCTAATAGTTAATATAATAACGAGGTTGGAATCCCGCGCTTCGCTGCGGGATGGTTTGCATACGCAAGTATTATATTCATCGAATCGAAATTCAAAAAACATGTAGAGCTGTAATCGAATCGATCTTATATTAGATTTAAAGAACAAACATAAAAGATGTTTACATTTCTTGTAACAATATAAATCATTCAAGAGTTTGGAAATTTAAGCCTATTGAGGAATATAACATAACACAAATTGACCCATTCATTAGTAAATGGGTTAAAATTGCTACATGCTTCGGAGGTTTGCTCCTTTTCCGGAGCTAATGAACATTTGTAAACGGGCCTTTTCAGTTTTCAGAACAGTCCCCCCAATCATAAAATGCAGGCTCGCATCCTATTTGTTCCACTTTTATCTTCAACAACACTTGAATAAGAAAGAGTGTTATATTTCATATTAGTGATAAAGCGATGTTGTTTGCGTTCTATGATAAAAAAAAGGAAAAAACTGATGTGGGTTGCATTCTTTGATTGACTGTTCCTTAAAATTCAACTTACAAGAATAGTTTGGTTCCCTTGGACACGCATCATACCATAGTGGTCACAATATAGTTTCCCCAAAATAAGGTTGTGTATGGATGTCGTAACCTGAAAGAAGATTCGATATGAGATATATAATGAACATAGATAAAAAAATTAATAAACATCTATAGAGTACCTTACTCCACTGATAAGCTTCTCCATCATCGGAATTCAAATTAAACTTCCAACAGCATAAAGCTGGGATTTAAGATATGCATACGTTATTTTTTTTAACACGTACATGTAAAGAATTTGGTATATATAACACCCCGTGTTTTCAGGTCATTTCACAACGTCATTTATTTCACAATTTATTTTTAGTCTCGTACGCGTTGCTTTTAATTCTCATCATATAGTTAAATCGCGTAAGGTAAAAATTATCATTCAACGTAAATGGGCATAAAACAATTAAATGTTTACGTCAAGCAAGTGTTAGATAATTATTTGGAGGATAATTATTAACTTTGCATATTTTATTTTTATTGGTTACGTAAAGTGTTTACGTTTCACGATAAAATACATTTAGGCATTCACGGAAACACCAAAACTTATCTACGCTTCAATAAATACCCATTATTATACCAAATACTCAAAGTTTTATAAAACTTCACCTATGTTTATCAAGTTAGCCAAAAAATTTCTATAAGAAACCAACTAGAAACCAAATACTACAAGTTTACACTTCTACACTTAAAACTACATCCTAAAATTTCAAGTATCACTAGAATTATATCACAAAATATCAAATACTTTTCCTAGTCCATTCCCCCCCCCCAATTTTCGGATACAAACAACTCCCTAGGGGACCAAGAGCACACAATTTATAAACCAAGACCTTGTACAACCTAAGACTCATTATGCCTAGCACCACGACTAGTGTTTTTGACCAAAGACCTCCTTAATTCCCTCATCTTGTCCAACCATGTTCTTGGTCTTTCAACTAGAAACTTTGACTAGCCTTTGGTATATAAATACATGCAAGACTAGTCAGATAACATACACATGCATTCCTTAAACAAAAACCAACACAAAACCTCTCTCTTTGGCTCACCCTAGCCCACGACTCAAAACAACACCACTAAATAATCTATACAATTTTTATTACCAAGCATTCAAGTATTCTAGTATCATATCTAAGATATTCTAAGGTGTATTAAAGGCTTGGTTTAGCATTTACAAGGGTTTAATCAAGAAAGTTCAAGATTATGGTTTCTTGGAAAGTTAGGATATTCTAGTCTTGGAAGCTTGGGTTTTGATTCTAAACTAGGGTTTAGAACTTGTTACTCTTCATCCTACTTCATCTTAAGGTCATTTAAAAACCCTACACTCTTTACATTGATGATTTATGTGTATATAATATTTATATACTAAATCACCATCTAGGATATATATTAAGATGTAAAATGGATTTTACAATTGATCATAGTTTGAAATACTTGTTCATATGTTATATTGATGATAAAAATATTTTGGAATTAAAGTATATACATTATACAAGTATGATTTAATTTATAAAAGTATATATAGATTAACTATTTAAAAGTTTACTTATTAAAGTTTGTAAGTAAATAAATGTAAGGACTTGATATTCTTGGACAAATGATGGATCAAAGGACCTAAGATATATTATACTTGTATTATAAAGTGTTGTAGAGGACTTATAATAATTTAACTAAGCTAAAAGCTTATAAAAACATTTTTTATAAACATTTTAACCAAATGAACCAAACATTCTGTTTTAAATCAGAAAATAAGATACTTATTTTATATTTTATTAAAATACTACATGTCATGGCGATCATAGGCATATAAAGAACTTGAAAATCTGAGCTATAACGAAGAAGATACGCCATTTGCAAGTTTACGATAATAAATACTTTTCTAAAAATAAATTACTATTCATTTCAGAAACTTTTTGAAAAATACTTTATTTAGATAGAACTTTTAATTATGAAGACGTGCTCAAAAGAATCACTAAAATCGAAATTAAAATGAGTAAGATACGACTTTTACGAGGTTACAACGATTAATTTTATAAAAATAATTTTATAAAATATACATGAACAGTAAAAGTAAAAAGTTATAAATTTAGTATTTTGATAAATCTTCTTAATAAAAAAGCATGGACATAAAGAACGTACAAAACGGACTTAAAACGAGAAAGATTTACAAGGTGTATTAAAGGCTTGGTTTAACATTTACAAGGGTTTAATTAAGAAAGTTCAAGATTAGGGTTTCTTGGAAAGTTAGGGTATTCTAGTCTTGGAAGCTTGGGCTTTGATTCTAAACTAGGGTTTAGAACTTGTTACTCTTCATCCTACTTCATCTTAAGGTCATCTAAAAACCCTACACTCTTTACATTTATGATTTATGTGTATATAATGTTTATATAGTAAATCACCATCTAGGATATATACTAAGATGTAAAATGGATTTTTACACTTGATCATAGTTTGAAATACTTGTTCATATGTTATATTGATGATAAAAACATGTTGGAATGGAAGTATATACATTATACAAGTATGGTTTAATTTATAAAAGTATATATAGATTAATTGTTTAGAAGTTTACTTATTAAAGTTTGTAAGTAAATAAATGTAAGGACTTGATATTCTTGGACAAATGATGGACTAAAGGACCTAAAATAAATTATACTTGTGTTATAAAGTGTTGTAGAGGATTTATAACAATTTAACTAAGCTAAAAGCTTATAAAAATTATTTTTATAAACACTTTAACCAAATGAACCAAACATTCTGTTTTAAATCAGAAAATAAGATACTTATTTTATATTTAATTAAAATACTACATGTCATGGCGATCGTAGGCATATAAAGAACTCGAAAATCTGAGCTATAACGAAGAAGATACGCCATTTGCAAGTTTACGATAATAAATACTTTTATAAAAATAATTTTATAAAAATAAATTACTATTCATTTCAGAAACTTTTTGGAAAATACTTTATTTAGATAGAACTTTTAATTACGAAGACGTGCTCGAAAGAATCACTAAAATCGGAATTAAAAATGAGTACGATATCGGACTTTATAGGATGTTACGACGAGTAAATTTTAATAAAATATGCATGAACAGTAAAAGTACTGTTCATCAGAGAACTAAAAAGTTATAAATTTATTATTTTGATAAATCTTAATAAACAAAAGCATGGACATAAAAACGTACAAACTGAAACTTAAAACGAAAAGATACGCACTATTTATACTTGTGCACTATGTCCTGACGTGAATAGTGTTGGATTTCGTTTAATAAAGATTTTTGCGAAACATTTTTAAATCACTTTAAATAATATTTAAACATGTATTAAACTTCATAAATAATATTTTAACAAAGAGCATTGAACTAATAAACGATAAAAACGAGTAAACAAATGCATGGTTGATTATATTATCAATGCGATATAAAATATTATGTTCACAAATACAATTAGTCGGTGATGTAAGCTATATAGCATTGATATAGGTATTATTTATTCAACAGTACTTAAGAGCTCATACGACCTATAGTTTAATTAGGTTGCTTTCGGTTGTAACATTTAACGCGACAACATTTTTATTCTGTTGAATATTACCTTGTTGATGCACTCACTTAAGGTGAGTTCATAGCCCCGCATTTTATATTTAGAATGATTTACAAGTTTTGGGGTGAGAAACATGCATTGTTTTACAATTGGACACAAGTGGACATTTTACATTATGATTACGTGTTTACCTAAGTAGCGATAACCCACTGAGCTCATTATCATGAACTGTCAATTACTAAGTAAGCGCGAATATTATAAATAGATCTATTTGGGATTGACATCCCCGTTCAGGTGAGTAGCGCTCACTGTGCCGGTTTGCCGGACAACGGACATATACCATGTCGGATTTGGGATGTTGCGGGTTAGAACATCATCAAGGGCAATGTTGGCAATTTATATTGCAATTCATACATGTCGAGCTTCAATGTCTTGAACTTAGGGGAACGTAATTACATTTTTTTATGTTTGCATTTGTTGCATTATCATACACTTGGAAAATCTTGTGGTCCTACATTATACATTTTACAAACCTATGAATTCACCAACATTATGTTGACGTTTTAAAGCATGTTTTCTCAGGAGGTCAATGAGGTACAAGACAAGGGATACATTGGTGGTTATATTTTGGAAGTCATGTGCATTAAAGATTTGGTCGCATTACATTTTGGGGAAATATTTGTTATGTGCTAGAATCTTTACCTTTTGAACAATGAACAAGTGAAGCTATGGGCTTTTGTAACAAACAATTTGTTTAAATCCAATGTATCAGTTTTACGACTCTTTTTAAGGTCGTTCTCATATATATCTTGTGCTATTGATCTATGAAGTAACACTCTCAGACCCATATTCCGCTGCGACCCAATTTGGGGGTGTTACAGATTGGTATCTAGAGCCAAGGTTATAGAGAACCAGGTCAAATGTTTTTACTTGGACTATAACCGTTTTCACAACATTGCATCATACAAATGTTTTTCACGGGACATACATACACTATTGAGTTGCATTAGTTGGTTATACTAGATGTTTTCATGATTGATATATGTGTTTATATTATATTACGTATATTTTATAATTATTTATATAAGAATTATTTTTTTAAATACTAGAACATTCCTCAAAACATTACAAGTAACACGATGGTCACGACTTTAACATATCATCCTATAACATTTCATCTTTAGAGCACGGCTTAGAGAACTAAACTAATTTCATTTTATTACTCGGTGATTTTGAAGAAAATGCCGCCAAGGAAAGCACCTAAAACCAGAACCACCCCCGCTCTGCCACCGCCACCACCCTAATGACTGATGCTGCTATCAGGGCATTGATATCCCGAGGTGTGGATGATGCTTTGGCTGGGCATGAAATTCAAAGAAACAATAACCTCAATGGCGATGGAAGCCAAGGTTCTTGAAGTGGTATTACAAGACCTGTATGCCCTATTCGTGAGTGCACTTACACTGACTTTCTCAAATGTCAACCCATGAACTTCAAGGATACTAAAGGAGTTGTTGGTCTAACTCAATGGTTTGAAAGAATGAAGACTGTCTTCAATATCAGTAATTGTGCAATCGAGAACCAAGTTAAGTTTGCCACTTGCACCCTTCATGGTGTTGCCTTAACATGGTGGAAATCCCATGTCAAGACAGTTGGTCATGATGTCGCTTACGGCGTGCCTTGGAACACACTTATGAAAAAGCTAAGTACTGCCCTCGAAATGAGATCAAGAAATTGGAGATGGAGATCTGGGAGTTGAAGGTGAAGGGCACTGACTTGGCAAGTTATACGCAACGCTTTCTGGAGCTGGCTTTGATGTGCGGGAGGATGTTTCCCGAAGAGTCTGATAAGATTGAAAAGTATGTCGGCGGTCTTTCCGACATGATACATGGGAGTGTAATGGCGTCTAAGCCGAAGAAAATACAAGATGCAATTGAGTTTGCAACTGAGCTGATGGATAAGAAAATTCATACTTTGGCTGAACGCCAAGCTGAAAACAAGAGGAAATCTGATAACAACAACCAAGCTCAACAACAACTTCCTAAGAGGCAGAATGTGGCTCAAGCTTACGCTGCTAGGACTGTTGAAAGGAAGGAGTATGCTGGAACTCTTTCATTGTACAACAAGTGCAAGTTTCACCACAATGGCCCGTGCACTACAAAGTGCGTGAACTGCAAGAAAATCGGCCATTTGACAAGGGATTGCTAGAATTCTACTGCTACTAGCAATCAAAGGATCATCACTTGCTATGAATGTGGGAATCAAGGGTACTACAAGAGTGATTGCCCGGAATTGAAGAATCGAAACCATGGAAACCAAGCTGAAGGTACTGAAGCACGTGGAATGGTGTATGCCTT
The DNA here is from genome assembly GCA_026074375.1 of Tanacetum coccineum. Classification (NCBI taxonomy): domain Eukaryota; kingdom Viridiplantae; phylum Streptophyta; class Magnoliopsida; order Asterales; family Asteraceae; genus Tanacetum; species Tanacetum coccineum. The sequence continues at coordinate 65,093 of BQNB010013464.1, read as the reverse complement.
AGGAGGAGGAGAAACCAATCAAGACCCTAACAACATTGAAGATGAGATCGAAGCTTAAAAGAGAAAGTTGTCTCGCTTTGCCTAGTGAACCCTAAGTTGGAACTATCTTAGACTTTATTTCCTTAGGAGATCTCGTTGTATTTCTCTTAAATTTCTGTTGTACTGAATGATTTCAAGTATCTATCAAATTAACGTATTATGAAAATGTCAATTCTACTTTAACTCTCTATATTTTTTTTACAAATCACTCCCACAATTATTATGAAATTATAACACAATTTTGACAAAAGAGAGCATCGCATCGTTAGCCCTCAAATATACATGGCCTGATCACCTATGTATAATTCAGGAAGAACCATGCCATGCTGGTAGTAGTCACCTTAAAACTTTTGAGAAAATCAATTTTTCTCATAATCTTGAAAAGCAAAATTTTGTGTACGTATCCATAAAACATGCCTGTCACGAGAAATTGAATTAGTAAGCATAGTGACTAAGTAGACTTTTACACCACCCTACCACATGGAGTTGGCATCACCTTACACCCAATCCTATGTCAAAAAGTCAAGACGCATCCCTATTCACCCATGGCAATCCACTAACAAATTTACTCGCCATTAAGGAATGTACCTAAAGGAGGTAGTCACCAGGCATGGAATACCCGGCTCAATCATTTGTGATCGTGACGGTAGATTCGCATCAAATTTCTGGAGGTCACTTCAGAAGACTTTGGGTACTAGCTTGGATATGAGTACTGCCTATCATCCAGAGACTGACGGGCAAAGCGAGAGGACTATTCAAACTCTCGAGGATATGCTACGTGCTTGTGTGATCGACTTTGAAAAGGGTTGGGTTAAACATTTGCCATTAGTTGAGTTTTCATATAACAATAGTTATCACACTAGCATCAAGGCTGCACCATTTGAAGCCCTTTATGGTCGTAAGTGTTGCTCACCTGTTTGTTGGGCCGAGGTTTGAGAAGTTCACCTCACCGGTCTAGAAATAGTTCAAGAAACAACCGAGAAGGTCATTCAGATCAAGCAAAGAATTCAAGCCGCTCGTGATCGACAAAAGAGTTACGCCGATTTAAAGCGTAAGCCAATGGAATTTCAAGTTGGGGATAGAGTTATGCTTAAGGTTTCACCTTGCAAAGGAGTATTACGTTTTGGCAAACGAGGGAAGCTAAACCCCTGATATGTTGGACCTTTCAAGGTGTTGGCTAAGGTTGGAGCCGTTGCTTACAAGCTTGAGCTTCCTCAAGAGCTGAGCAGGGTTCACAATACATTTCATGTATCCAACTTGAAGAAGTGCTATGCCGACGAACCATTAGCTGTTCCGTTGGATGGACTTCATATTGATGACAAGCTTTATTTTATCGAGGAACCAGTAGAAATCATGGATCGTGAAGTTAAACGATTGAAACAAAGTCGTATTCCAATCATTAAGGTTCGATGGAACTCTAGGAGAGGTCCTGAATTTACATGGGAACGTGAAGACCAATTTTAAAAGAAGTATCCGCATCTCTTCACAAAAACCGCACCGTCGTCAAGTGTCGCGTCTTAAGCCTTAAGGACAAGGCTCATTTAACGAGGGAAGACTATAACACCTCGTGTTTGCAGGTCATTTCACGACGTCATTTATTTCACTATTTATTTTTAGTCTCGTACGCGTTGCTTTTAATTCTCATCATATAGTTAAATTGCGTAAGCTAAAAATTATCATTCAACGAAACAGGCATCAAACAATTCAAGGTTTACGTCAAGCAAGTGTTAGATAATTATTTGGAGGATAATTATTAACTTTGCACATTTTATTTTTACTAGTTACGTAAAGTGTTTATGTTTCGCGATAAAATACATTTAGGCATTCACGGAAACATCAAAACTTATCTACGCTTCAACAAATACCCATTATTATACCCAATACTCAAAGTTTTATAAAACTTCACCTATGTTTATCATGTTAGCCAAAATTTTCCTATAAGAAACCAACTAGAAACCAAATACTACTAGTTTACACTTCTACACTTAAAACTACATCCTAAATATCAAGTATCACTAGAATTATATCAAAAAATATCAAAGACTTTTCCTAGTCCACCCCCCCCCAATATTTGGACACAAACAATTCCCTAGGGGACCAAGAGCACACAATTTATAAACCAAGACCTTGTACAACCTAAGACTCATTATTCCTAGCATAATGACTAGTGTTTTTGACCAAATACCTCCTTAATTACCTCATCTTGTCCAACCATGGTCTTGGTCTTTCAACTAGAAACTTTGACTAGCCCTTGGTATATAAATACATGCAAAACTAGTAAGATAACACACATGCATTCCTTAAACAAAAACCAACACAAAAACTCTCTCTTTGGCTCACCCTAGCCCACGGCTCAAAACAACACCCCTAAATAATCCATACAATTTTTATTACCAAGTATTCAAGTATTTTAGTATCATATCTAAGATATACTAAGGTGTATTGAAGGCTTGGTTTAGCATTTACAAGGGTTTATTCAAGAAAGTTTTAGATTAGGGTTTCTTGGAAAGTTAGGGTTTTCTAGTCTTGGAAGCTTGGGTTTTGATTCTAAACTAGGGTTTAGAACTTGTTACTCTTCATCCTACTTCATCTTAAGGTCATCTAAAAACCCTACACTCTTTACATTTATGATTTATGTGTATATAATGTTTATATAGTAAATCACCATCTAGGATATATATTAAGATGTAAAATGAATTTTTACACTTGATCATGGTTTGAAATACTTGTTCATATGTTATATTGATGATAAAAACATGTTGGAATGGAAGTATATACATTATACAAGTATGGTTTAATTTATAAAAGTATATATAGATTAATTGTTTAGAAGTTTACTTATTAAAGTTTGTAAGTAAATAAATGTAAGGACTTGATATTCTTAGACAAATGATGGACTAAAAGACCTAAAATATATGAGACTTGTGTTATAAAGTATTGTAGAGGACTTATAATAATTTAACTAAGCTAAAAACTTATAAAAACAATTTTTATAAACACTTTAAGCAAATGAACCAAACATTCCGTTTTAAATCAAAAAATAAGATGTTTATTTTATATTTCATTAAAATACTACATGTCATGACGATCGTAGGCATATAAAGAACTCGAAAATCTGAGCTATAACGAAGAAGATATGCCATTTGCAAGTTTACGATAATAAATACTTTTATAAAAATAAATTACTATTTATTTCAGAAACTTTTTGAAAAATACTTTATTTAGATAGAGCTTTTAATTACAAAGACGTGCTCGAAAGAATCACTAAAATGAGTAAGATACGACTTTTACGAGGTTACGACGATTAATTTTATAAAAATAATTTTATAAAATATACATGAACAGTAAAAGTCCTATTCATCAGAAGACTAAAAAGTTATAAATTTAGTATTTTGATAAATCTTCTTAATACAAAAGCATGGACATAAAGAACGTACAAAACGGACTTAAAACGAGAAAGATACGCACTATTTTATACTTGTGCACTATTTCCTGACGTGAATAGTGTTGGTTCGTTTTTAATAAAAAAATTTGCGAAACATTTTAGAATCACTTAAATAATATTTATACATGTTTTAAACTTTATAAATATTATTTTACAAAGGCGATTGAACTATTTATACGATTATACGAGTACAAATACATGGTTATTATTTATCAAATGCGATTTAAATATTATTTCACAAATACAATTAGATGGTGATGTAGCTATATAGAATTATATATGGTATTAGTTATTCAAAGTACTTAGTACTCATACGACCTATAATTAATTAGGTTGCATTCGGACATTTACGTGACGCATTTTCATTCTGTGATTTACATTGTTGATTCATTCACTCAAGGTGAGTTTATAGCCCCTCTTTCACTTGTTTTACATTTACTTTATAAATCTCCGAGGAGAATACATGCTCGTTACAACTTGTTTACATATTCATTTACAATCTCTTTTACATACTTGATTGCATACTTGATTTCGTAACTTGGTTACACCATGAACTGTCAATTACTGAGTAAGTACGAATGTTATAAATAGATCTATTTGGGATTGACATCCCCGTTCAGGTGAGTAGCGCTCACTGTGCCGGTTTGCCGGACAACGGACGTATACCATGTCGGATTTGGGATGTTGCGGGTTAGAACATCATCAAGGGCAATGTTGGCAATTTATATTGCAATTCATACATGTCGAGCTTCAATGTATTGAACTTTAGGGGAACGTAATTACATTTTTTTTATGTTTGGGCATTTGTGTTGCATTATCATACACTTAGGAAATCTTGTGGTCCTACATTTTACATTTCGCAAACCTATGGATTCACCAACATTATGTTGACGTTTTAAAGCATGTTTTCTTAGGAGGTCAATAAGTTACAAGACAAGGGATACATTGGTGGTTATATTTTGAAAGTCATATGCATTAAAAATTTGGTCGCATTACATTTTGGGAAAATATTTGTTATGTGCTAGAATCTTTACCTTTTGAACAACGAACAAGTGAAGCTATGGGCTTTGTAACAAACAATTTGTTTAAATCCAATGTATCAGTTTTACGACTCTTTTTTTAAGGTCGTTCTTATATATATCGTGTGCTATTGATCTAGGAAGTAACACTCTTAGACCCATATTCCGCTGCGACCCAATTTAGGGGTGTTACAGTATATTGTCAATCAATTTATTGTGTTGCGTCCTAAGTTTTTAACTCTAGCTTAGTTAGCGTTTTTTTCCAACTCTTGTTCATAATAAGAGTATTAACATTTTATTGAAACACATTGCAGGCATCATCCTAATCACCACCAATTATTACTATTCAAGAATTACCACTTTATTAATCACTACTAATGTCCTAAGCTGCTAATTCTCTTAGAAAGTTCCCACTATCATAACATCTAATCCTACTAAAGTGTGTCGGATATACTCTTACACGTATCAAGTATGCATACTACTTTCTGCATATAAATTATATGCAGTTAAATGTAGCAGGTATGATTCACTCTTATTGTACATATGGTTCATCCAATCACATAGTCTTCAGGCCTTTGTATCCACTTTTATAACTCTTTAGTATTTATTAAAGGTTAAAGATATAGCAGTTTGATGGTTCAAAAAGTTGAGTAGTTGAGAATAACTCACTAACTATCATTTCTTCGACTTCGTAAATTTATCAGACCCGATCCGATATACATTATTTGTACAAAAGCCTCTTAATTTCAAACAAAAAGCACAACTAAAATAATCTTACTTAGCCATTGTAATCTTTCTTTTTTTACAATTGTGCTTCCTTTAGCCATTTATTGCTAAATATGACTGAGTATGTCACAAAGTTGTAAAAAAGGAATGAGTCAAGTTCATGGTCTACCTCTAATGAGCCATTGTAAAAAAGGAAGCACAATAAATTGCTAAATATCCCAGGAAACAGAATTACAAATAACGAAAGTAATAGTTAGATTATCTAAATACCTTAAAATGCTGCAAGTGGATCAAGGCATACTCTTTGAGCATCTTCCAATGTTTCTTTTAATAAATCCAAGAAGAAATTTTTTTGGACACCTCCAATGCTTAAAGCCGCTATCAAAGTCTTTGATAGCTTAGCTGCCTTCGGTTTATGACTGCAATTCAAACAGGATGCAAAATTTTATAATACATTCACACCGATTGCAGTAGGATTATTAACTAAAAAATTTATGATGAAAAATTGCAAGGCAATAATGGTGTAACGATATTATGGATTACAATCCATAAAGCATTAATTGGGAGGAATATGTACCTTGAATCATAAAAGTTCTTGCTACATTTGATAAGCAGCTCCCAAGACCTTAGATGGCTTAGTCGGGCCTAATCTTGCAGCTAAATGCAACATATTATTGCCATTATCGTCTATAAGGCGAGTGTGTGATCAGTGCTCAATAAGCCAGACCCTTACGACGTGTAAGAAAAAACCAAGTTTGGCTTAGATTTGCAAATTTGGAACTGGATAAAAGGGTATCCGACCCGCCATGGCTACAAACACGATGTAGTGATGCCCCGCCAAGATACAAGTGGATGGTACCCATCACGGCCCAACAACTCATTGTAGTTGCAAAAGCATAAATGTAGAAAAGCAATTGTATCATCATCGTCTACAATACACTTGAAATAAGTTGATACACATCACGTACTCAAACCCGCAGGTCTGAGACAACCATAATTTTAGAAATTCAGTCTGTTTTGATGACACGTCAGCCATGGCAGCAAACTTACCAAGCTTGCCCTACCACGGCCGCTGCCTTTTGTTATAATAGATTAAAGGCATTCAATCTTCGCACGGCAATCAACAGCGCCACACACCACGGACGGTGGCAATGAAGTAATCGGCCGCATTGAAGAGACTCTAGCGTCGGTAACATATGGAAACAAAGGTTACGGATATTTACCCTTTTTCGAATACTTTTTTGATGCTACAAATTTATAGTTGTAATAGCGCTATAACTACTATTGTAAAGACTTTCAGCCGTTACAAAAATAATGCAAACTCAGTGGAAAGTGAGAGAGAGAGAGATGTATCAAAAGAGATTTGGAGGAGACGAAGACACGTGGGGAGAGAGTACACGTGTTAATGAATCACACAATAATAATGGAACCGGGTCTTCAGGTGGATCAACGATGGATTTTCCGGCGAGTGGGTTATACATCAGGCGGATCTCAGGCGGGTCGACCCAACAACATTTAATGCCAAAATGCTGCCTTTTAATTAATACTTACAGTTATAATTCATAATTTATAATAATTATTTACCTAACATCGCAAAGATAAGGATCGACAATGTAATTGTACAGGAGGCTCAGGTAGGCAAACGACCGAAGACAAAGGACGCACCCGTCATGGCTGTAAACGCAGTGCGTTGCCACCCAAAGCTGTAGATAATCTCTCCTTTTTCGTAGCCTTTCAGATTCATCATAGCCTTTCACAATCGATATCACCACAATTCTCATGAAACAGAAACTAATCGAAAATGCGCCAATCACAATAGCTATTACCGTGATGCTTATCGCATCCCTATAACACAGAACATGCCTTATATCCAAGGCTCAGATTATACTTACGCTTTCACAATCAATATCACCATAATTCCCATGAAATAGAAAGTGATCGAAAATGCACCATGGTTGCGAGTCTAAAAAACTCGCCCTGTCACAATGCATATAGACAATGTGACATTATCCAAGTCAAAATGCACCATGGTTGAGAGTCTAAAAAACTCGCCCTGTCATAATGCATATAGACAATGTGACTTGATTCAAGTTTTAAATTTATATTTTGCCGACTCAACCAAAAACAAAACTTTAACAGGCAGTGTACCCGATCGATAGTAGTTTCGTGGTAAGTTGGGTGTCAAACACTTGAAGCGAGGTTAAATCTATCAATTTAATTAATATCTTGGTTATCTAATCTATGTTAATTCTACTCTAAACCTATGTTAAACCTATTTCAGTCTAAATCCTAATTCTAATGGGAAAAAGAGGGGGGGTTTAGCCTAAGAGACTGGCACGGTTTAGTTGTTGACTATAATCAATTATGGCACTGTTACCCACACAAGCTAATAAACAAAAGATAAAAGAGCGGTCGAACCTTATATAAGAAAAATGTATTAATCATTATTAATCCGATTAGAACGTTGGTTTGTTTATTAAGTGCAATGATTTCTTCTCTCGAGGTGGCATATCATTCTTAAGACTTAGGCGTTACATCATCCTAAGACCTAGACACATTAATTCTGTCATAATTAAAGCATCCGCATAAAGCATCCTTATTTGCTGATTATAATCTATCTTAGGGATTAAAGCAGGATTAAGCAATTGGTGATCTTGTAGTAAACCCCAAGCTCATAAGAGACTTTACCCACTTACCCGCTTAATGGCAATCTATACACAGTAAGTCCACTTGTCCTAACTATCCAAAGATCAGAACGTTATTTGTTGAATTATCTAGGTCACCTGCTAGTCAACACGATCAATAAACCATCGGCAATATCCAATTAACTAGTTAAGCCCGAAGCGTATCCTAGACACAGACTTAGAAGGACAATACTTGTGTAACTATTATTCTAGATGTATAAATTACTATATGAAGAGCTATCCCGGACTCTAGATCCGCTTGGTCCACTTCACTAGATCCAGTTGAATGATAGGTCGCATACAAAAGCGCGTAAACAAGTATAAATTGATAAACATAAACAAGCACTCAACGATAAATTAAGAAATCAATATAAACAAATACCAAACATTCAGATCTTCATAATAATGGCTAATACCCGAAGGTATTAGCCTTCAAACATCATAATAAATACAAGAGTAATTATTTAGCCAAGGTAAACTAACCGAGTTAACGAATGATACCAAAAACTGAACGATTACTAAAGTATATGGAATTACACGTTGTCTTCTATGGAATTAAATACGTTGCTCGACCTCTTCTGCTCTTTTTCTCTTTTGAAAATCGACTTTTGTGGTTTAGGTATCGAGAATATGATTTAGCACACTTAAAACTCGTTTGTGAGTTTTCTATTTATAAGGTCTGGAAGTCGGTTGGATACGGCGTATCCATGTATTGGATACGGTGTCACACCCCGACAATGGCAAAAACTCGAGAATGCAACATAATGATCAATCATAACACAAGATACAAAATAGAGAAAACTACATTGCATAAACTCCAAGTGCTATGAAGACCATCAACCTTGAACAAACTCAAGTGATGTCCCAAATCGCAACTAAATCGAGAATCGCTTACAATTATTCTAATGCCCTCATAGGGGACCAAAATCCAAACTTATTCCATAACATCCAAAACTAGAATCAAAATAACAAGCAAGCAAGACTTCAAACGAAATTCCACTCGGGATACTTCTAAGTCTGCTATCAATCACCAAACTATTCCTCTTTCACTTCACCTGAAAATGATACTCGAAAATGTCAACAATAATGTTGGTGAGCTCGTAGGTTTGACCTTAAACCCAAAAGCTGTGCCAATACTTCAACAGTGGACAATAGTGCTATATGACAGTGAATATATGTAAACAACTCTAGCATCGCCGCTAATCAATAATCATATGTCACTTACGCACCTAAAGGGCCTACCAGCTGGAGCACTAAATTTAGGGCATGACTACACACAAACCTGGGTAGGCGTACCCATCTGCTCCAATAATCACACAAATACTGGGTAGGCGTACCCATTCGATCCAATAATATCACAAATACTGGGTAGGCTTACCCATCTGATCCAAACAATCATTCAGCACATAGCAGTCATAAGCACATAACTTGTCCCAAAAACAAAACCACATTTCGCACAGATCAATTCAAAACAATTCCAAACACATAGGGTATCATTTTCCCCCAACAGAAAAACCAGTAAAAAGTGGGGCTACGAGAACTCACCTCAATCAAGTCTTTAGCTACCTAATCTTAATCACACAAGCAAATGCAAAGACGCCCGCACACGACCTAGTCCAGTTAATGTCCCAATTTAATCATCAAATTCCAAAACAATCTTCACGTTTGATGCATAGAGTTTAGACGCGTTGTACAATTTCCCAAAACAGTTTTTAGTGGTGTGATGGTTGACAACTTATTTCCACAATCATATCAATCTCATTGATGCTCAGCCTTAACCTTTAAACAAGTCGAATACTTACTAACATACTCAGCTATATCCTTTTTCATTCCAGGCCACCAATACCTATCTCTTAAATCATAGTACATCTGATCAGCTCCTGGGTGTACAGAGTACTTCGACTTATGGGCTTCATCCATTATCAGGGTTCTCACCTCACCCTTCAAAGGTACCCATATTCGATCCAGGTAGTACAAAGTTCCATCACTTCTCTGTTCTATCATCTCATCTAAACCTTTCTGTAATACTACAAATTCATCTACAACCTCCTTCTAAGCCGCCAATATCCTATCCTTGATACTCGACTGAAGGATCATATTCATAGCTCTAACTCTCTTAGGCTTTACTCTTTCCTTCCTACTTAGGGCATCAGCCACCACATTCGCCTTACCAGGATGGTAGCGAATTTCACAGTCATAATCACTAAACAACTCTATCCAGCGACGCTGTCGCATATTCAACTCTTTTTGACTAAAGATATGCTGAAGACTCTTATGATCCGTATAGATGACACTCTTTATCCCATACAGGTAATGTCTCCAGATCTTAAGTGAAAACACGACCGCACCCAACTCTAAATCGTGGGTAGTATAATTCTCCTCATTAAATTTCAACTGCCTAGACGTATAGGCTATCACCTTACCTCTTTGCATTAACACACAGCCTAGTCCTATCCCGGATGCATCACAATATACCACAAAATCTTTTGATCCATCGGGGAGAGCTAGAACAGGCGCATTACACAACTTATCCTTCAAGGTCTAAAATGCCAATTCCTGTTCCTCACACCAATCAAAAGTCTTACTTTTCTGAGTCAAGATAGTAAGAGACTTAGCTATCTTATAAAAGTTCTCAATGAACCTACGACAATCAAAAGTCTTACTTTTCTGAGTCAAGATAGTAAGAGACTTAGCTATCTTATAAAAGTTCTCAATGAACCTACGATAATACCTAGCCAATCCTAAGAACGAATGAACCTCAGTCGGAGTTCTAGGGGCTTTCCAATTCTTAACTGCTTCAATCTTACTAGGGTCTACATGAATTCCATTACCTTTATCACATGCCCAAGAAACTTCACTTCTCTTAGCCAGAATTCACACTTAGAAAACTTAGCATACAATTTCTCCTTTTTGAGCAGTTCCAAGACTAACCTTAAATGTTCTACATGCTCCTCTTGAGTCTTAGAGTAGATTAAGATATCGTCTATAAACACTATCACAAACTTATCAAGATACGGCCTACAAACTCTATTCATCAAATCCATAAATATTGCTGGTGCATTAGTCAGACCAAAGGGCATTACAGTGAACTCGAAATGTCCATAACGAGTTCTAAACGCAGTCTTTGGTATGTCATCCTCGTGCACTCTCAGCTGATGGTATCCAGACCTAAGATCTATCTTCGAGAAAAACTGCGACCCTTGCAGTTGATCAAATAGATCATCAATTCTAGGAAGCGGATAACGATTCTTAACAGTCAACCTGTTCAATTCTCTATAATCAATGCACATCCTAAAAGAACCATCATTTTCTTAACGAACAATACCGGCGCTCCCCATGGCGATAAGCTTGGTCGAATGAAACCCTTGTCTTAGAGTTCCTTGAGTTGTCTTGACAACTCCTCCAATTCAGAAGGTGCCAAACGATAAGGAGACTTTGCTATCGGCGTTTCTCCGGGGATTAACTCAATCCGAAACTCAATTTCTCGAATAGGCGGTAATCCAGATAGATCATTCGGGAATACCTCAGGAAAATCTCTTACCATAACAATCTCTTCCTGTTTCTTATCACTAGCCTTAGCACTTATCAACAATCTTGCTTTCTCATTCGGTCTCTCTCCTACTACTCTAAGCACGTTGCCATCCGGTAGTGGTATCCTCACTACTGTCTCATGGCAAATTATTTTAGCCTTATTATCAGACAACCAGTTCATACCTATCTCCTATGTCCAAATGGTATCAAATCGATGTCAAAGACGTAACCCTCGATTTTGAATTTGCAACCCTTAATAACTTTATCAATCTTTACTAGCTGCCTACTAGCTATCTCAATCTCATATATGAAACCTAAGCCACTAGGCTCTAAGCCTAACAGAGGTATAAAAGTAGTAGAAACAAAACTATAGTCGGCACCAGAGTCAAATAAGGTAGTGGCAAAATGATTATTCAAAGTAAACATACCCGTCACAATGTTCGGATCCTCTTGAGCTTCCTCTGCTCCCAACATGAATGCCCTACCCCTAGCCTGGTTCCCTTAGTTTCAACGACCCTGACCCCCGTTATTAGCAGCAACTTGATTTGGATAATTTTCTTCCGGGCCTCGTGCCCTATTCAATCTAGGACAAGCTGACCTGACATGGTCGGTACTCCCACACTCATAACATGCCCTAACAGTTGGGTTTCTAGCATTGACATGATTTACATTCCTCGGCACACCTCTACAATCCCTTGCCAAATGTCTCAGGAAGTTACAGTTGAAGCATGTGCGACAAGGTCCACCGAGTACATGGTAGGAGTTGCAGGTGGTACACTTAGGCCAAGTACCCGTATTCTCTCTTCCTACAGGATTTACAGTGGTAACAAAAACATTCCCAGTCCTAGTCCTCTTATTATCATCCCTTCCACTCTTATCCTTGGTAGGTTCCCCCATATTTCCTCTTTTCTCAACCTTCTTAATTGATCCATTTCTCACAGCCTCATCGGTCAGTGCACCAGAAATCTACACTGCCTTCTGCATAGTCTTTGGCTCTGTTGTTGCCACCATCTTGTGGATTTGTAGAGCAAGGCCATACACATACCTCTTAATCATCCTACTCTCAGGAGTAACCAAATGTGGAACTAACCTAGCCAACTCATGAAACCTATCAGTATACGCAACATGGCCAGCCCCGACCATGACGTGATTCCACAACTCAGATTCTAGCTTTTGCATCTCATGACTAGGACAAAACTCTTGTATCATCATAAACTTAAAGTCATTCCATGACATACTAACAGCAACTTTCCGGCTTAGCGTACGGATCTGGGAGTTCCACCACGTTATAGCCTTACCCACAAATGAACCAGCAGTGTATTTCACTTTTTGGTCAATACTACAACCACTTATATCATGCACATATTCCATTTTCTCAATCCAATGAGTAAGAACTACAACACCTCCCTTACCATCATATTCCTTAGGGTTACAAGGTAAGAACTCCTTATATGAACAACCTACCCGATTGCCATTTACTAACATATTTCGTACGTTTTCCTGAACGTTCTCATTAACCACATTACCATTTTAATTTCCAACATTCCTTGGTTACCAACCTGAGCCAACATGGCGGGTAAGAGGTTATGCAATTGTTGGGCAATGATCGTTGAGAAGTCAGGTGCACCCCCATTGGCTCTTTCTACATTTTTATTGACTCCCTCTAAACCCTCATTAGCTCCTATACCCTGGTCATTTCCTTGACCATTCAATTCATCAACACGCTCATCACTACCTTCCCTAGGTCTTCTATCCCTTCCACCACTACCAACCCGTTCACCCTCCTAGTGATTCGGCAGCAGGCCGGCCAGTACTTCGGGTCATCACCCTTGGCGGCATTATCTACACGAGGGAGAACATGGGTAACGTTAGGTAAGTGGGAAGACTCGCATACATATATATAGAATATCTTACTATATATAACCAGATATACACGCAACACCACCCTACAGTGTCAACATCGATTTGTGTGGACAACAATACCAAGTATGAGTGAGTTATGATACACTTATAATTACGTTGGCCACCGTACTTATATTCGCATCCTTGACCATTCATAGTTAATATTGAGCCCGCCTATTTCAATGACTGACATAACTAAGGCATCAAACCATGAACACACAAAGGCACACAAAAGTGGAACACCACGCACATAGATCCTATACGCAACTAAACGACGTATCTTAGGTTATAGTCTAGGCCAAACCACCTAGTTCTCTATAACCTTGGCTCTGATACCAAACTGTCACACCCCGACAATGGCGGAAATTCAGGAATGCAACATAATGATCAATCATAACACAAGATACAAAATAGAGAAAACTACATTGCATAAACTCCAAGTGCTATGAAGACCATCAACATTGAACCTACTCAAGTGATGTCCCAAATCGCAACTAAAATCCACAATCTCTTACAATTATTCCAATGCCCTCACAGGGGACCAAAATCCAAACTTATTCCATAACATCCAAAACTAGAATAAAAATAACAAGCAAGCAAGACTTCAAACGAAATTCCATTCAGGATACTTCTAAGTCTGCTATCAATCACCAAACTATTCCTCTTTCACATCACCTGAAAATGATACTCGAAAACGTCAACAATAATGTTGGTGAGCTCGTAGGTTTGACCTTAAACCCAAAAGTTGTGCCAATACTTCAATAGTGGATAATAGTGCTATATGAGAGTGAATATATGTAAACAACTCTAGCATCGCCGCTAATCAATAACCATATGTCACTTACGCACCTAAAGGGCCTACCAGCTGGAGCACTAAAATTAGGGCAGGACCACACACAAACCTGGGTAGGCGTACCCATCCGCTCTAATAATCACACAAATACTGGGTAGGCGTACCAATACGATCTAATAATATCACAAATACTGGGTAGGCGTACCCATTCGATCCAAACAATCATTCAGCACATAATATTCACATAGCAGTCATAAGCACATAACTTGTGCCAAAACAAAACCACTTTTTGCACAAATCAATTCAAAACATTTCAAAACACATTTGAGTATCATTTTCCCCCAACGGAAAAACCAGTAAAAAGTGGGGCTACGAGAACTCACCTCAAGCAAGTCTTTAGCTACCCAATCTCAATCACACAAGCAAATGCAACGACGCCCGCACACGACCTAGTCCAGTTAATGTCCCAATTTAATCATCAAATTCCAAAACAATCTTTACGTTTGATGCATAGAGTTTAGACGCGTTGTACAATTTCCCAAAATAGTTTTTAGTGGTGTGATGGTTGACAACTTATCTCCACAATCATATCAATCTCATTCTCCGATAATACATACTTATACTATTTAGCGTAAATAGATAAGTAATATAATAAATATTTATAATTATTAATTATAAATATATCTCGACAAGTCTATTCGGTACACCTTAGTCACTTCAAATTAATCATTATACGGTTGAAAATGAAACGTTTACTCATAATAAACACATTAGAGAAGTTTCAAGAAAAATTATATTTTTCATCTTTTAGTGAATTTATTAAATAAATAAAATAATTAAATATTATTTTATTATTTAAAATCAAAAATCATGTTTTTAAGAAAATTTCTAAGTATAAACTTTTTACGAAATTTCGACATGACCCGTACGTTTATACAACGTTTTCCAAGGTTTAAAACCTTATTTTCATCAATTTTCACAAATTCGACACTTTTCGACAAAATTCTAAAATTTTAATCTTTAACACTTACCAACACTTTTCCTTCAAAGTATCTTTCAATACCACTTCGTAAATACATTTTCGCTTTCAAAAGTCCAACAAAACGCTCATAATGACAAAATATCGCTTATTGGGCCTTAAGGCCCAACAAGGGTCCATTAGGACATTTATAAGTCCAAAATATAATCCAAGTCCAAAACCAAGGTCCATTTACATATATAAGTATATACTTATATGTAAAAATAATCCGGACCACAATAAGCCCTCCCATTAAGCCGCGGCTCAAATAGACTTATTGGGCCGTGAGTCCATAAACTCCATAATACGTATATTAAGCTTTAAAATAAGCTAATAAGCTACGTATCGCTTTTGGTTTCTACCAAAAGCCTCAAAAATAGTCCACAACATACGTCATAACACAAAATTAATCAAACTCACTTTCTTAGTGATTTTAGGAATCCATTCGTGGCATATAAGCCAAGAAATAGCTTAAAAATAAGCCTGAATAAGCTATACAAGCTACTATCAAAATAAGCATTCTAGCATCATATATTATTCAACCATTACGACCACAACTTCAAAACTACAAAATCCCTCATTTTCCTTTTTTCTATTCACGAACCAAACGCACCTTTTTATTCATTTCGTTTCCAAAAATCGATTTTTACGACGATAAACTTATACAACTAACATCTATGCATCAAAATAAACCCAAAAGGACAAACAAAATTTAAATTTGAAAACTTACAAGAAAATCTTTAAATTTGTAGATTTCGACACAAACCGGACAACCCAAACGTTGTTTAAATGAATACCCAAACACTCTTATCAACCCGGAATACACGTTCTTGATCAAAGTTGGAAAACAATGGTGGTTTTGTGGTGGTTAGGCGGCGGACGAACCACAAGCACAAACTCTTGTGTGTGTTTTATTTTTTGTAAAAGAAATGGATTATGATTCAAAGTTTCTAGCAAATGGAATATTTGTGTATACACCAAGGGACAAGCTTGCTAAAAAAGCCTCTTTGTCCCATCTTGACTTACTTGACCGGCCATGGCATCCTATGGGTGTCGGGTCTTTCTTTTCATGCCAGGATCACTTAAATACTGGTAAAACTCAACCGTAAAATTTACCCCAAAGTTAATTAGCATTTTTATTCACTTTAAAAATACTTTTCCATTAACCTAGAGTATTCACACGACATATTTTCACTTTACATCCTTCAAAACTCAATTTGGACATTAATGGACGTGTCAAACTCGTTTTTTGGCATTTCTTAAAATTCACAGGTCAAACCACCCGGAATACAAATAACACAATAATACCTTCCTAAAGGGATTATTTAACACAATTAACCACAATTCATCACATATCTCATAAAAATCATCACTGTCAACACGGTACAAAATCTGAATAAACTGACAAAAGTTAAATAGTCAAAGGACTATAAATGAAATATTCAGAACAAAAAAAGGGCAAAGGTTACATACGGCGTATTAGGGGTTTCTTGGAGTAGGGACCACGTTTGATATCTTCCAGAATATTATATTGATTCCATATCTTGAATACGGCGTATTGAGTCCTTTGGATACGACATATTGATCTTCATTCCTTTTGTGGTCTTTGGTGAGTGCAGGCACGGATACTCCGTATCTTCTTGATGGATATGACGTATTGGTATTCAAAATAGTAATAATCAAAATATCTTCATTTAAGCTCCAGAATGCGCGCCTTTTGCTATCTTTCACCAATTACTCCATAATTATTGCAATTCTCAAATATAAATAATTAAGTAACAATTCTTTGCAATAACTATACCAAATGGGTTAATATCGTGGGATAAATGATGCTATAAAATAGACGTCATTTGATGTCATCAAATATCCCCCCACTTGAATCCTACTTGTCCTTAAGTATCCTTTAGAAGTTTATAAAAATGTATCCCTAAGGATATTTTCCGTTAAAGCATTTATTCGATCTATTACAAGTACACAACCAAACACCTCACGAAATAGAAAGATGAAAACACTCAAATCACTCAACTAATCTATGTGGTAACATGTAACTAATTCGCTCAATTGCTCGGTCGTGATGAGTATTCTATCATAAGCTTGGCTTCACCACTAAAGCCAAGGAGTAACAAGTTTATAAAGGTAAATATGGGTTTTTGTATGGAAAGGCGTACGGTTGATCATTCTACAATCTTTCACCAGAAGTACCACTCCAACAAGGCAGCTAAAGCACACATACACACCCGAATCGCCGGGATAGACATGAGTGTTCGATCACATCCCCATTCGAATTTAACCAAGGGTTAGGTTGAAGAATGATATAGGGCAAGAACCTTCTAACTTTCACCAAAAGTCGTAAACCAACGAGGTACAAGACATGCATACATGGCCGTAATGACGGAATAGACATGCATGTTCGTATGAATCCTCATTCGCGTAAAACCAATGGCTAATCATCAGGTGAGAGGGAAGTAAATTGTTGTTAAATAAAAATCAAGAAACAAATAGATTAAGACTTAAGATTATTTTCCCGACCGTTATCATGATAAAGACACTACTTCTTACAACGTCTTAATCATTGATAAAAAACAACAACCTAAGTTGGCGTTCCCGTAATGATCAACTTCCCAATCATCCCAAAACTTTACATACTTTTACAAGGTAAGTGGCGATATCTACCACTTTGTACAATACTCTACATCGTTGATTTTCTTGACGTATCAATGAATAATCGATCCTTCGTATAATTCATTCGGTAATGCTTTATGCGAAACGATTATCTTTAAACTTTCATTCTCTCTTTTTTTGCAATTTTTCTCATTTTTTCTCATTTTTTTGCTAACTATACTTCAAATCTCGGTGTAGTTTCACCATCTTCACGATCATAATAATTCTGGATAATTTCTTTGGTAGTTTCTTCGTTCTTCGGATTCACCATTAATTGTGACAGTAGTAAAATCACATGAGCTTTGACTACTAATATACATTCCCATTTGCAATGTGCAAATTTCCAACCGCACCAAAGATAGAAAATGACACAAGACTCAGGAAATACAAACATTACACTTTAAGCAACTAGCAACTGTAAATTAAACTTAATCTAACAGGGTAGGTTAAGGTGTAATGGTGTAAATTCCTAAAGGATTGGCTCTACGGGTTGTTCTAGTGGATCGTCACTCTAAAGATGAGAGTGAAAAAGGGTTTAACGGGAGGTTAACAAGCAACATGTAAAGGCGATTTGGTTGTAATCCTAAGATTTACCAATTTAAACAAGTTACTCCAATTAAATCCATAATACTCATTATTGTGGTCTCGAATAGATATACCAAGCCAAGTTTTAAAGTCCACAACATCACCGACACACTCATATTTTGTAGAATTTGGGTAAACATTTAGAAACAGAAAGGTTAAATCCTCACAATATCTATCAAGGGTTATTGTGTGCGGGTTATGTATAAAGTAATTTCACAAAAGTATGCTTGAATTTTTTTTTAAATTTGAGCATAATTTAAGCCTTTTATTGTGAAAATTATGACAAGTAAACATTCTAATTCCATCCCCCCCAATATTTTAAATACGGGAATTTAAAAAGAATTAGAATAAGAAACTCCTTTGATATTTGCTCGGTAGATTCTCCAAGTTGCGTTTATGAGCAATAATTCGGGTTGAACAGCCGCCTTGAAGTTTCAAGACTCTAACACTTAACAATCTTCCAGATTTGAATATTCTCCACCAATATTTGTCGATATTTCTTTCACGAGGTCCTGCGTAAAATATAGGAAAAACAGGCGTATTCTTGTCTTGGTACCTACGGTTAATTTTAATCTAAATTAAACAAACTAAATATGGGTCAGACTGTAGATACAGCGTATCAAATAAATGAATACGGCGTATTCGCAGAACTGACAATAATGTTTATAAGGTGCATGAAAATAAAAATTGATAACGTCTAGACAATCAATACGCCGTATGGTATGGGGCGGATACGCCGTATTGAAGTCTGGGAAGACAGAGTCGATAACAAAAATAAATAACATTCCGGGTTGTCTTCCGGGAAGCACTTTTGTTTACAGCGAAGTCTTTAAGTTAGACTTTTCTTCAGCTTCCTAATGTTTGAGATCATCACTATTCTTGCATTCGTTGTCAACTTGGTCATTCAACTTGGTTAATCTTGCTTAAATATGATCAAATCTTCTATCTTTTCCTCCTTTCCTCAAGTGCAAGAGAAGAACTTTCGTCATCGTCAAGATATGAAGTTATGTAGTCTAGTTAGTTCATTTGTAACATTTCTTACATATAGATCTAGTCTATATCTTTCATTCTTATGTAGTTGTGTAGATCCGGATAGTTGTGTAGATTCGGATCGTGTATAAATCCGGAAGTGTTGAGGTTGTGTCGGTTAGTATTTCGGTCCTCAAAATACAAGTAAGGTTGATAGATTGGTTCTAGCTAAGATTAGGACTCTGCATCTAGCTTAGTGTCGGAAAATAATGTAAGCGACGTGGTTTATGTGTTTAGGCCATAAAACACATGGTTTGTTATGTTGGGCCATAAAACATAACGGGTTTGGTTGTACCCGAAGAAGAACTCGACATCTAGCTTAATGTCAGAAAATAATGTAAGCAACTTGTACGGTTTTCTCCGCCTAGAAAGGAGCTTGTTGACTAGTGAAGTAACTCTCGATTTGGGTACTCGGGGAGTGGATTAGGGCGAAGAGGAGCTTCGTGACTGAACCACTATAAATCATCGTGTCCGGTTTGCATTTCCTTTTACTTATCTCTTTATGCTTATATTTGCATTTACCGCTTTATATATGCATGATATAGATGATTGTGTGACTAGTAGTTTATATTGTTGTGATTATATATGTGTCATGAATATTGTGTTTATGGGCATGTCATTGGACATGCTTTATTACCATATGTATAGTTATTGTAGAGTTAGTATTAACACTCTTCATATTATGTCATTATTGATCGGGTATTTGATACAAAAGATTTAAAGTTTTTAATTGGAAATGTATTCACCCCTCCTCTACTGTTTCCACAATTGGTATCAGAGCCAGGTCGCTTTAGTTTTCAAAACAAATGGTTTTTAAAATAGAGTACGATCTATGTATGAAATTAGCCATGAAGGGGGATTAAATATGAAAAGTGTTTTGTAGTTTGATTCGTACTAGTTTTGTTATTAAATATACCTCGTATACTAGTTTGAAGGAAAATTTTCTCAAAAGAATTTAGAATTGTCAACTTATGTTTGTCTAAGTCGTAAGAGTAGAAATGATGTCTAAAACACGAAATTTATGTGCTGGAATAACTTTTTAAAGTCGTATGTTCTACAGTTAAGTTACCAAATGATTTTGAACAAAAAACATGTTTTGGGGTCACTGGTGACGGTCCCATAAATGTTCGGGCGGCCCAATATATCTGGGGGCCGTCACCTTTATAGGGGTCGTCTGTCTGTTTCAGCATATTTTGGCAAACTTCGAAAAATCATATAAAATCAACCGTAAGTTCGTAGAAGTCATGCCACCCGCCATCTCGAAGATAATTGAGTCTACTTTCATTTAAAAATACTTTCAAGTCTTTATTCTAAACTTAAATAAGTCATAAATGCAAAATACTACATAATGGTCAAAACTTTAAGTTTCGTTTTAACGTAAAACTTGTATTTTACATTTTCCTTTGAGTCGGGCATTTCTAATTGATATATCTTTGATAAATAGTATATTTGTCCTTTCAAAATATTGATCTTAATTAATTTTTGAAATGGGGAGGAACTATTTTATTTTCAAATCAAATCAAGCTAAGTGTACATCGTTATATCTAATACACAATGTAACATTTCTCATTTTTCATGTCTTTGTACGACTCTATTAATGATCACTATTTATTTTTAGTCCGATACGCGTTTACCAACAACGACGAATATTCTTATGTGTATGCTAGTTGATTATGTGTATTTACTTTTGTTTCAACTTGATTAATAGATATTAATAAGTAATCATTACTATTTGTAATTGAGCTAATTATATATGTAAACATATGTGCCCATGTTATGATATTTGTATGTTACTAGTTTTACGGGATTTGGCCTAATGAATTACACTGACTTCTTTGCGTTATGTTGCAATATTGTTTGTGCATTGCATATAAGCATAGATCCACTTATATCTACAAGTGATACATAAAGTTTTGTAGATATTTGAGTGTTTTAGTACCCATTTTTTGTTGAACAGTAACTTTATTAGAAACAACTAGCAAGACGCTGGGATTACAAAGGAAAGGAGGTGTGGGTGTTGTATCCAAACTAACCCAACCATAGTTTGTTTTACTCTATGCAACAATACCAATTAAAGAACGAAACAACAATGTCATCAAAAATAAAACTTTTTACTGAGTTTGGAGCTCGCAAAAAGAAGTTGATTCCTATAGGACCAAATGCTCCACCAATAAACATAGAACACGCCTTCTAACACGCCTTCTAACATACCTTTTAACTTAGAGCCGAGCCAGATAGACTTGAACCACAAAGGAAGCCAACCATCATTTAATTATCAAAATCGTTATAGAACAAGATCCACCAACGACAAAATGAGCTTCCAAAAACACTCGTTAGCTACCTGACAACCCGAAAAACACAAAATGATGAGGTACGACTCGGAAATCATTGTTACACAACGGTCATTCTTTTTTTTTTTATTATTTTCTTTTTTTTTTTTTTTGTATTTTTTTTTTTTAGTTTTTTTCACAGAGGGGACAAAGATAATTCCTGCTTCATCAGATTTAAACGAGTAGGAATACTTCAATCAATCCTTTATAATACGATCTTGAAACAAGCTTCCAAACGAAGACGATTACTTATCGGGGATGCTTTATAACCATCGTGTAGGAATATTCTCCTTGGGGAGGAAAGTCACGTTCTAGAACCGATCTTACATCCTTAACTTGTAAAACTCTTCGCACTTTAAATCCCAAAAGCACCATAACCTCCATGTTCGAAGGATGAAACGAAATCAAGATAGATTCGTAAGCTTGCTCAAGCTGTGAGCTTCAGGAACCACCCCCCCCCGAGTCTGGCGACGGAAAAGAAGCTGTGAAAGGAGCATTTGAGCTTATCTGAAACTGAGCAGTCTTTATTGACTTCTAAAGCGAATAGACGGGGCAAAAGAAAGCTAAGCCTGTTATCTCCAAATCCAAAAGGTCATTCCAAAAGCTGGTACGCAAACCGTTACCCACTCGAATTTTACAATGAGATACAAAGATTATACCTTTATCGTTGAGGGCTTTGACTTCTTTGATAATAGTACCCCAAGGAGAATTGTAAGCTAGCAGAATTGGCATGAGAGTTGAACCATGAACTCGCAGCAATAAACGAGACCATAAAGGAGTTGTCATGAGAAAGAAAACGCCAAAACCCATTGAAGATAAGAGCCCGGTTAAAGAGCGAAAAGACTAGATACACCTATAACCGGCCAAATTTCTTAAGAAGCAAGAACCTTGTGGGTCCATTTGATCCAAGCGTTTTTTTTATCGCATCTATAACTCCCGTAAAAGAAATCCCTTACGAAGCCTCTTTCCATGTGTTAAGAACCTGTTGAGGGGACCTTTATAAATCGACATGTTTGTAGATAGGGTGGTTGAGCCAAGGACCGGATATAGGTGAGTTAGACGACCAACTAATGGAAAGAGAGTATTAAGTTTCCATTTAGACAATCTCTTAATCATTTTGGCAATAGTCTCGTCCCAAGCCTTGAGATTAGCCATATTATCGCCAACTAATATTCCCAAATATCTAAAGGGAGTTTTCATAGTAGAACATCCAATGAACTTAGCCGCCTCAATCACATGATTATCGCAAATACCAACACCAAGAAGTTGACTTTTCTGAAAATTAATGGTCATGCGGAAAAGATAGAAAAAAGCATACGAAGAATATGCATGATACCTTAAAGGTTTCTTGAGACCATTCGACCGATATAAACACCGGTATCATCAGCGGTTAGAACAAATGTGACAAAGTGAGAGAGAGAGATCGAACTTTGTAACCTTTTTAAAAGTACCAGCTTCAAACAGCCGATTGAAAGACAAATGAAAAGCTTCCTATGGATAAGTGAGATAGAAAAAGAGCGATAGGATCCCTTGTTTTAAACCACGAAACAAGTGAAACGCAGTAGTCGGACTCCCGTTAACAAGAATAGAAGACTTACCAGACTTTAAGCTTACGCGTATCCAGAACACCATTGAGGCAAACCAAAAGATAGTAAGAACGTCTTCCAAAAAATCCCATCTAATAGAATATAAGCCTTGGCGAAACAACTTTGAAATCTAGCCTGCTGTTTTTTGTCCTTTACACCGAGCTAATTACCTCGTTAATTTATAAATGGGCCGTCTAGGATCTGCCTAATTAGGTAAGAATGCAGACTGAACTCGGAATAGTATCTGAAATAACCATTTAGAGAGTCCGAGAAGCCACATATCTTGTAACTACTTTAATATAAACAGACAATTAAAAACTGATTGGACGATAGTCACAAAACCCTCTTATAGGATCTAGGGGATCTTAGAATTAAGGCCACAACGAAGAATTTACAATCCCGATAGCGAATTCACCTGATCAAAGAACCATCATGACCGCAGAACAAAAATTCAGTCCCAAACTACGGTCTCAATATTTGCGAAAAAAATTGGAAAGTAAACCCGTCCGGTCAGGGATTTTATCCACACCACACCCCCAAACAGCGTTCGGAATTTCGTCCGTTTTCGAAATACGAGTTTCCAAATCAGGTCTACGTGTTCACTGCTATAAGCGATTAGGGAATTAGAAAATTGATCCTACCTTTTTTTGGACCAGGGTCTTGTAATCTGTCGGCAAACATGATCACGAAATTCTTTTTTAACCAGAATAGGATCTCTACCCAACTCTATATACAGACCTTTACAGAGAGGTTAGCACGCTTTTTATTACTGATGCGTTGAAAGTATTTAGAGTTTCGTCCCTTTCTATAGGCCCACGGACTTTTGTTTTGCATTTGAATCTCGATGTTTTAGGACTTATGGATATCTTGAATTTGTTTTATTAATTCCATTTGGTGATTTGATACAAATAATCTAGTCCGAAAACCTCTTCTAGAGGCGGTCCCTTTAAATAGGGCGGCCCCCTGATGTACTAGGCGGCCCCCTTATATTTATGGGACCACCGGCAGAAAGTCATGTAATTCTTAATCTTGAAGTTTTTAAAAGGAAACGTATTCACCCCCTCTACGGTTTCCATAATTGGTATCAGAGTCATGTCGCTCTAGTTTTCAAAACAAATGGTTTTTAAAATAGAGTATGCTCCTGTTCAAATTACCACATAATGATGGGGGATTAATTAGGTAAAGTGTTTTTGTTGTTTGATTCGTACTAGTTTTGTTATTAAATATACTTCATATACTAGCTTGAAGAAAATTTTTCTTAATAGAACTTGGAAGTGTCAACTTATATTTGTCTAGGTTGTACTAGTAGAAATGATGTCTAAAACATGAAATTTATGTGCTGGAACAACTTTTTAAAGTCCTATGTTCTACAGTTAAGTTAAAAAATGATTTTGAATAAAAAATGTGTTTTGGGGTCACTGATGGCGGTCCCATAAATGTTCGGGCGGCCCCCAAATATATCTGGGGGCCGTCACCTTTATGGGGGCCGCTTGTCTGTTTCGTCAGTTTTTGGCAAACTTCGAAAAATCATATAAAATCAACCGTAAGTCTGTAGAAGTCGTGCCACCCGCCATTTCGAAGATAATTGAGTCTACTTTCTTTTAAAGGAACTTCCAAGATTTCATTCTTAAATTAAATAAGTCAGAAATGCAAAATACTACATAGTGGTCAAAACTTTATGTTTTGTTTTGACGTAAAACTTGTAGTTTATTTTTTCTTTCAAGCCAAGCATTTCTAGTCAATGTATCTTTGAAAAATGGTACATTTATATTTTCAAGACATTGATCTTGATTAATTTTTAAAATGGGGAAGAACATATTTTATTTACGAATAAAATCAAGCTAAGCATACATCATTGTATTTAATACACAAAACGACGACGAATATCTTTATGTGCATGCTAAATGATTATGAGTATTTACTTGTATCGTATTTTTGTTAGTAGATATTATTAAATGATCATTGCTACTTGTAATTGAGCTACTTAACTATCTAAACACACATGCCATGTACACTATTTATTTGTTAATAGTTTTTTGGATTTGCCTAATAGGAATTACGTTAGATCTCTTGCGTTAAGTTGTAAAATTGTTTGTACACTGCATATAGGCATAGATTAGTATATTTACAAGTGTTACATAAACATCTTGTAGATAATTTTGAGTGTAGTAACCCATTTAGAAATGAGAGTTAAATAGTTTGTCAAGTGTGTGGAAAAATAATGTCCTAAGATCATATTTTAAAACCCATCATTAAAATATTTCCAACACATTATCTCTCTTCCAACAAAATGTATAAATATTTTCATCATCTTGCGTTGTTTGACCTCGGGTTGGTTAAACAAAATAAAAGATTGTATTAATACATTGATAATTAAGTAAATGAAAATATTTTTTTAAACTTTGCTTGTGCTTGCATTTGTTCTAACATACACACATAATTATATTCTTTTTATAAACGTATAGTATTTTACAAAAGATGTGTGTTGTATAAAAATGGTAAAAAAATATTTCATATACTAATAAAATGTCAAAAACTATGCATACTATGCATACCAACAAATAGTTTTTCGCACACGCAAAATATATGACAATCTTGAAGTAAGAAATTATTTTGTCATTATTCATCAACCTCACACTTATAACTAGTCTTAGCATTAGTGGAACACACTATAAAAATCTTTTTTTGTCTTCTTTTAAAAGAGTGTCCGTGAGGGTCAAGAAAGATTTCGAATATATATCAACTCATTATTCAAACTATGATTGATGTTATTATCGAATCTAATTGATAAGTTTTCGAGTATGGACAAGAAATCAGAATCTTATTTGTCTAGCTTTAAGATTATATCAAAATATAACAAGAGATATTATCTTAAACCTACATACTCAATCACACTCGATTGATATGAAAATAACGACACCCCTTTCCAAGACGATAAGAATATGCATTAGATCATAACTCACACTTGTGTAGATGATGTCATATTGAGTCTACTTGTTCAATAATTGTGTTCCAAATATTTGGCAAATATATGCATAAAATACACAATAAAGTAGGATTGACGACTTGAACGTTTCATCCGAAATACTCAAGTAATTTACCTTGCAATGCAATTGGTAAAGTCGTTGTTTTCGAAAATCCAAACATGAGCAAATGCACAACATATGTAACTTTGCTAAAATAATTCAAAAGCAAAACTCAAACTCTCTTCTTATCAAAACTTTCTCTTACATTACCAAATAAGCATACTATTTCTTTTTCACCAAATAAGAACCCTTTAACCATCTAAGGTTAGGACTATGAATAATTGAACATATTCCACAAACTATTTTTGTGCTTTCTTTCAATGAGTGAGCGTAAGAGGATCTCAAATATGAAGATGATTATTATTTAAACGATAATCAATCTCATCATTCAATCTAATTAAAAAATTAGAATATGAACATGAAATCGAGACTAGAATTTATCTAGATCATGGAAATATCAATCAAATGACCATAGATATTTTCCCGTGTCTACATGTTTAACCATCCTCGGTTATTACATGAAATCACGAAGTCGATTGCAAGACAACAAGATTTGTCATCGAATTGTAATTCACACTTGCAATGAGGATGTTTCATTGAGTCTAAAGTGTTCAAATGTTATGTTATTAGATATGGTCAAATTATACATGCTAAACTTAACACACTCTAAGTAGGATTAACGACTTATGAATTTCCATCGAGAAACTCATAAGTACTTCAAATTGATAAGTAAGACTTGGACGTCATTTCTGAAAACTCAAACCGAGAACCCTTATAACTTATATAAGTTTCTCTTAATAACCTAATATCAAAACCATCTCCCAAATAATAGAAAAATGACCCTTGCCCAAATTTGGCACCTTCACGGATCGATGGATCCTTCGTCTTAAATTCATCTTCGGTTTAGGTAGATCCGTCCTATGGCATTAGATTTAAACATCTTCCTCTTATCAATCTCTTTCTTAAAAGTCTAACATAGATGTAACTAAACTTTAGTTAATCATCATTATTTCTACAAAGAAACATTCACAAGACCCATTGAGGTAAGTAACCTTAATTGAATCTCTTGCTTAAAAGACATGCAAAGGTGCATTCTTTGAACACTCTCATTATAGAGTATTATACTTTGTCACCCTTAAGCATACTCCTAGGTTCTAGATGATTCATTCTTTCTTAAAATTACAACAACTTACTTTCTCTCTCATTCACCCCTAGAATTCCATACATCTTGATTAGGATTATGTGAATCGAAATTAAAGTATGTTAGTTGAGAGTAGGCCTTGTATGAAAAGACAATAAAACTTTTATCTTTGCTACACTTCATTAGGCAAATATATGAATTCTATTTTGTCTAACATGAGAATGACTACTATAGAATCTATTGCACTAGAAATTCAATTTGACCTAACGGTTTAATTGCTTCCAAAAGTAAAGTTGGGTTTGTGGTATAACCCATAAAAATGGTCATGTTTAGCCTAAATTGAGCACCACTAGTGATAGTATCATATTCATTCTCTAATTTGATTAAATGGCTCTTCTTAAATATACCTAATGATAGTCTACATTGATAGACTTTGTATTTCATTAGGAGTACACACTAAGCAAGTATAAATTAGGTTTCAACTTAATCAATCTAGGCTACATGCATTTCACATATGTGCTTTGAAATTTCAAGATGATAACGTGCTCCCACGTAATGCAATTATATGCTTTCATGTTTGCTTAGCTATTGAATGCATGTTTGTTGTAAAAGAATTTGCCTTTTTCTAGCAATTTAGATAAAATATCTTTTAGTTTATCTAAATAACACATGCTCCTAAGTGCTAAATGCTAACATATTTTACTTGATGATTACATTTAAAATTATCATATTTTGTTTGCATCATCTTACATGACTTACATGTTAATTGTGCACCTACACTATGTTAGGTTGATGTATGACAAATAAGGTTTAGATGTCATACAGTCTTACACATTAATCTTATTGATTAATGTGTTGATGCATGCTTAGATAAACTTGCATGCTTATGTCTATATGTCTTATACATCTATGTATATATTTTCTCACACTAGATAGAATATCTTTCTTCGCGTCCGGGTCACTAATCTTAAAAGTCAAAAGAGTCGCAAAATGGTATTAAATCTCTTAGAGTCTTCACTCACACACTCCTTTGATCATCATCTTATTTCTTCTAGACATCCACTTCTTTCGTAGAAAGGTTAGATACAATCTAACGCTCCTCCAAGGTGGATTGACAACTTAAATAATTCACCGAATTATTCAAGTATCTTTAACTTGCGATCACAAACGTTAAAGGTCATATCCGAAAATCCCTATTCAATCCTATTAACAACATAAGTTAAAACGCTCTCCTTTTCTCTTCGACGAAACATTCCGTCTCTTTAACGAAAACATCATTTCTCTCCAATGAAAACATTTTTTATTATTCGACGAAAACATTATCTCTCTTTGACAAAAAACACTCTTTGTCTTTCAATCACACATCTTCCTTCTCACTCAACTACGCCTCTTCAAACCTTGAGTTGGCTACTTCTCTTGTCCTCTACTATTTCCGCAATCACCTTTAGATAAACCTTTATACTGTCATGAGTTGTTTTTATGAACATCACAATACCGAGTAAGACACCATCCGTCTTGATATTGTCAAGTTCGTCGCCTTCATCTTCGTTTGTTTTCTTCTTTATTATTGTTATTGTTATTATTATTATTATTATTATTATTATTATTATTATTATTATTATTATTATTATTATTATTATTATTTTCGTGTATGAAACACACCAAAGATACGTCACTAATTGTCACACCCTGTAAATTTCAGGTCAACATTTTAAACCTTTCCGATTATTATCTTTGACTTTTACATGTTACGTTTGAATCTGACAGTTTATAGGGAAGTTAAACCGTGTAAATCTGAAAAATGTTGTCGGGTGCGTCCCGGCATCTGTTATTAATTAATTTAGGCCTTATATGAGATATTTTAACTTTTCTAAGTGTTTTGTGATTTTTAATCACTTCTGATATTAATTTTAGGGTTTTATCTTTTAAATTGTGTTTTTGCGTTTTTGACCAAACGGAACCCCGGAAACCCGCAACCTTTTCGTGTAAACTCTAGTTATCGTATGTCTTGTGTTTGCAAGTCAAAAATTTCGTTCATATCTTCCCCCCTCCATAAATTCGGACGCCCAAAACCATAACTATATCACCTTGAACTCAAAATTAAATAAAAGGCATTTATTTTTGAAACATGCACCCTGTGAAATGCAAGTTAGAAAATGAACACTGTGATTGTCACTTCATGTGTAGCATCCCATGCAATATTCACATGTGATACTTACATATGTTGACTTTATTTAACCAACTAAAGACCAACTTATGCATCCATTGTGAGCCATGACTTAAAAATTAAACCCATTTGGGTCCTTGTGGCTATGTTCGGCCGAACCAAGGTGTACACCCACCTTTGGTGTGTGTTAGCCACTTGATGCTTCCAACCAAGTCATAAAACCCTAGTTCACTCCTATAAATACATCTCATATCACACACTTAGGGTTATCATTCCCATTTCAAAGCCAACAACAAAAATCTCTTTTCTCTCTCTCTTCTTGCTAACCCACGGTACAAACACCCTCTTTAGGGATTTCATTTTCTTTGATCCTCTTCAAGATCCAAACATTCTAAGTTCATTTTCAAGGGTTTCTAAGGTATATCCAAGTATTGGTTGGTTGATTTTCAAGGGTTTCTCAAGATTATAAAATTAGGGTTTCTAAATTTATAAGTGGGTTTTATAGATCTAGTCATCTTGGGTATAGATCTTGTGAGTCTCTACTTGTTTCTTAATTCTTGTAAGCTTTCTTGACCCATCTCTTGTTTCATTTCTTTTATTCTTATGAATATTGTTTAAGTTTAATAGTCCATGTGTTTGTGTTACTTTTATCAAAAGAAATGATAAAAATATCTTGACAACTTTTATAAAAAATGGAAGTATTATGTTGTTGTTTTATAAGTTATGGTGAAATGAGTTGAAATGTGGGTTGAAACAATAGATATGATGAGGTTAGGATAGATTAAGAGTGGTTTTGTTGGTATATTTCGGCGAAAAAGAAGTTAGGTTAGACTAGACATTATGGCGGTCTTATGGTTGAGTCTATGGTTAAGTCTATGGTATATTTTCAAAAATATGAGTTGTTGATTGAAAATGTAAATGAGGTTGTAGGACACTTAAAAATGGTTTTAATCGTCGGAAAAGTAGTTTTTGGATAGCTCATTTCGTATAGATAGATTTTCGTATATTAAACACTAAAAACGGACTTTAAACGGCCAAGTTATGGCGAAATGAATTTTGAAACACTTTTTGGAAAAACAAATAATGTAGTTGTTGTTGGGATTAATAAATAAGGTTTACGGACACTTTTGGGCTTATTTGAGCTTTTAAAACCTTTACGAAACATATAAAAACCTTAAGATATTAATTAGAAACTTTAGAAATGTCAGGAACATATTTATGTGATGTCGAGACTAACAAAAATGTAGGGTTTTTAAGAATGATATATTTTAGCACATATTAATTAAGTGAACATATGAGTTAAGCGTTTAGGTCGAGATAGTACGTTTAGGAAATATGGATATATCACTTTATAGGGGACGATATTAACGTCCCAAAGCTAAAAACTTACCCAAAATAGAAAGTTACTAAAACTGGCTATTTTCGGATAAACGTCGGAACTTAACGAAAAACTCTATAATTTTATTTAGTCATACTTTATTAAATAAACTAAAGCACAATTTAAATTGCATCGAACTTCTTGACCATCGATGGTAATTTATTTGATCCATGGATCCGTTAAAGTGAATATACGAGGAATGTAATTATCATGGGGATGCAATGAGCAAGGGGGAGCTAGGAGATATGTCGGTAAATAGTATAGAGTTAGTCAAACCGTGATGATAGAAGACTTTACTAGGATGATGCAAGCTCACCTTTATAGGAAGATAGGATTGGGGATTGTCAAATATGATGATGGGTTCATTCATACTCCAAATACTTCACCTCCTCCACTTCAAATTCGCCCTCAACCTTAAGGTCCTCTTCTCATACCTTCAACTTATATACTTGAAGTACCTACCTTCTTTTTAAGCATTCTTCTTATTTCTCATAACCTCATCTAAATTATCTAAGAAACACAAAACCACCTCAACCTTATTTCACATGCTGTCTTCTCATTCCGCCAACCAATTTACTTGGAACATCTACATTTTCCTCATTCCTTCATCCTATACACTCAAAGTACCTACAACTTCTCTTGCCTACTTCTCATCTCTCATGACCTTTTCTAAACTATCCAAGGAACACACAATCACCTTCACCTTTATTTCTCATATATTCTCCTCATAATTCAAACCTATATACTCAGAGCACGTACCCTCTTCTCATGTCTTATTCTCAAACCTCCAACCTATATGCTATAACCACAATCCACATTATACCTTTTTGCTTCGACAAAAGGGGGAGAAGATAGTGTAAACGAGTAACTTTTAAACTTTACTATGTTCTATAGTTTACATATTTTGTCATCATCAAAAAGGGGGAGATTGTTAGTGCAAATATTACGATATTTAATCTATACGATCTCTTTATGTTTTGATGATAACAAACATGTAACTTGTAATCACAAATCATCCATGCATACATGTATCAACATCTCTCGACGTCTCAAGTATGCATCAAGAAGAACATTGGTTTACACCCGACGTAAATCACATAAGATATGTACAAACAATATTAAACTTGTAGGATGATCAAAGAAATAAGTTTTTATCTTAAACTTTATATTTTTATAAATACAACAAAACTATTTCTCAAAAATTATTTAGACAAATTATTTTTGAATTATAAAGAAATGTTTTATTTGGTAATTATTTTGAATTTCAAAATCTGGTCATTTCCCCCTAAAATAAGTGTCACTTTCACCGGATTTCACTATCACCACAAAAAGACAAAACATGAGCGTCTGTCGGGGCGGTCCCTTAAATAGGTCGGCAGCCCTCTTAAATACCGGCGGGCCCATAATATATCTAGGACCGCCGTTTCTTGACCGGCTATTTTTCAGCTTCTATAAATAGTGGGTCACCTCCAACTATTTCCATACCCCTTTTGCACGATTTTCTTTCAGTTCTTTCTCTCTCTATATCTCACTAAATCTCTTTAAATCTTTGATCATTCAACATGGTTAATATTGT
>BQNB010013464.1:0-27896 GCA_026074375.1 Tanacetum coccineum | reverse complement strand
TCTAGAGGAATAGCATGTGAAGGTTCAAACTAAACGTAACTAAGGTCTAAGGGTTGAAAGAAGATTATTTTTGTATTTTTATATTTTTATGAAAGCAATTAAAATCTCAGGTTTGAAGGGGGGTTTGGTTTTAAACTAAATAACTAAAATTAAATCTAAACTAAGGTGGAAACTCGTATAGGTAAATAAAATGTGTTTACTTAATCATGCACTAATCCTTAGTTTGCTTCTCTTAATTCTATTGCCCGTCACCCTTGTGATGTGATGTGTAAGTATTTCCTAATTCATTAACGAATTACACGAACATGCCGTCTATGTAATATTCCGTTAAGGCAACGCACAAGTAAGGTAGTATAAAGACTATTACAAGGCCCCTAAGAGTACATTACATGCATTAAAACACTTAAAAGGTAATCAACCATATAAGGGTAAGGTAGTATGAAGACTGTTACCGATGGTATCTTTTATACACAATCACGTTTCTCTAGACATATTCGCAAGTAATTAAGAAGCTAATTTTCTAGAGCCTAACGCGCACATCCATCAATAAGAAGCAATATTAAAAGGAGCTACAAACTAAGTTTCATGCAATCATAAGTAAACACTAATAGATCTAGCCTAGCATGTTAAAGAGAAGCGAAGAACAATAATATATCAGACAACATGACATATTGAAAGATTAAAGGATAAAGAACTTCACTTGATTAAAACATGGAGTAATTGGTAGATACAAAAGGGTTTGAGAACCCTAAAAAGACCTAAAAGCTAATACAAATCAGCTCCCTAAGATAACCTACGAATTCTCCCAAGTTCCACACTTTAAAAGCCTAATTATGGGTTTGTATATATAGAAAAACAATCGCGACGGAGTCGCTTTATAACTGCGTCGTCGCCGCTCCGCCGAATCTTCTAGGGCTTCTTTAAGTTGGTTACGTTCTGACACCGTTACAATAATCCTAACGTTTTAGCTTTCATATCTTGACGGCATCATTAGAAATCCTGATGCCGTCTCTACAGTCTGTATGCAATTTTTGAGCCTTTTCGTGTAAAGTTGCAATCTTGTCCCATTTCTTCCTAAATTGAGTCCAAGTCATGTGTATTTTCTCCAAAAGCCATCCAAGTGATAAAAACACAAAAAGAAACGATTAAGCATGTATTTTATAGATATTTACATGAATTAGGGGGTTAAATGACCTCAAAAAATTACATAAAATGACACCTCATCAATACTCAAGCTGGATTTGAGACCGACAAAGACGATACAAAATCTTAATTGAGATATGTTTTCGTTCTTAATGAAGGAGCCGTAGACTGAATGAGTGCTAAGCAAATTACTATAACAATGATTTCTAAAGAAGCCGGGTACATAGCTGCTTCAGAAGCTGCAATGGAGGCTGTTTGGATGAGGAAGTTTATTGATGTGCATGGAGTCGTCCCCACCAATAGAGAACCTATGGAGATGTTATGCGACAATACGGGTGCAATATCCATCGCCAACGAGCCAAACATAACGAAAGGTGCAAGACACTATAAAAGGCAATATCACTACATTTGAGAGGTTATGGAAATAGGTAAAATTATCCTTAACAAAGTTCATACATATGATAACGTGGCTGATCTTTTTACAAAGCCAATGTCGTTAACCAACCATACTCAACATGCTAGGAACATTAGGCTTCGTCATTTTAGTAGTCTCATGTAGATCTGTGTTTTAGTATTTGGATAAAGGGATGTAAAACGATTATTATTTTTTAATGAATTAATATACTTAGTATGATTATTTTTATTTTATAATAATTATGTCTTATATTTTCATGTTTAAATCTATGAATAACTTGTAACATTCTAAACTTCTCAATTAACAATATGGGAGTATTTTTAAATTAAGACAAATTTGAGTGTTTGGTAATATTCTTGGAATATTCAAGGATGTGTCTGCCAAACTCATATGTTATTCAATGGTGTTGAACATTGGACTACCCTAACTTGTGGGAACTCACTTTATTGATAGGCGTCATTAAGTGAATTCCACATATGGTAGAGTTTTTGCTCATCCTCGGACTTAAGATGCAAACAGGTTTTGCATGTGTGGATGACATTTCTTGATTCTAGTCAAACGCTATCCTAAATAAAGTGGTTATAAAGGCTATCTTCAGAAGTGTTATAAAGCACATGAATGACACTTATAGTCAAAATAGAATTTGTTCCTTTACGTGTTTATGAAGTTAAACACTACGCGGCCCTCGTTGAGTTGATCAGATGTTTGCGTGGTCGTGCCCAAAGTGTAGTCAAGATGGTCCTTGTTACATTTGGTAATCTAGTTCAATTTCAACAACGAGAAACATAATAGATAAATTATGGAATGACTTTGATCCATATCAATTTTTAACACCATATTTGTAACAAAATGATGATTAAGAATAAACCATTGATAACGCTCATTTTATACATATTTCTATATGCGTTATCTGTGCTTTTATATATATTTATTAGTTATTTATAAGAACTTTCGATACTTAATATAATATATTTGGAATTTTAGGTTCATGTGATTTGTCGTGGAAAAAATTGAAAGAATACACGAAGATATGGAGCTCAAGCGAAGAAGTAAACTCAAACTCAAAGCTTCCTGACACATGTCCACTGTTTTGGTCATAACTCGGTCATACAAACTCGGATTGAGTTTATTCAAGCGGCTATGGAAAGAGAATTCAATTATCTACAATATAAAAAAATGCTCAGGAGCTGTAAATTCCCAAAGTACACCGTACTTTCTAGAAAGTGCGACACACTTTTATGCACTTATGACGAACTCTTAAATGCACTTAATGCAACCGACCACTTGCCTTATTACCCTTCCTATCCATGTTTTGGGCACCCCTAGATCCTATAAATACAACCTTAATTACAAATTATACACGCAATCCATAAGAGAAGAATCAAAGTCTTAAGGGTAAAATTTACACCAAATTCACCCTTGATCATAATTCCAATCAATCACAGCCGTTGTTCCATCGATTTGGCGTGTTTATTCTTGTTCCCAGCGTGTTAGTCCCGCACGTACATGAAAGGTATTCGAATGATAATAGGAATCAATAACTTGGATTATTGATAATAGTTTTCGGTGTGAATAAGCGATGTAATCGAATCTTTTGAACTTATAATTTTGGTATCGTTTGTATTATCTTTTAATAATGAATGATTTTGAATTTTATGAGTTTAATATGTGTATTACTTGTTTGATTATGAAGTAGTGGTCTGTGTTTGTTTGGGCGATATGTGACCTTTGATTTAGAGTTTTGGATATGTGTTTTTATTGAATTGGTTGTAAAACATTGTTGATATAAGAATATAGGCCGAAATGTTCTTTTTATAAGTGTTTGTATCATATAATCTATATATTGGTTATAACAAAGTCTATGGTCGAAAGAATTCATTGTTATTTATCAATATATTCACATAAGTTACTACTTAAAGGCTGAAAGGATTCGGTGACTCGTGATATCTTTATTCTCATAATAATGTATAAATCACCTACTCCTAAAATTTTTCTATGTACTTTGTGCTCCGTCCTAAACTAACATCTGAACCATTTTGATTGAATCATCCTTTTATTGCATTTCTTTTACTATAGTTTAAATTTTTGCACGTGTTGGTGTAATTTGTTATAAAGTGAATATCATTTTAGAATTTATAGATCATTATAGTACTATATCTGTGTTTTTGACAATGTGGAGGGGACGTCCTGGATCGTTCTTTGCTATGTAGTTTTTGTAAATTCTTATTGCTTAACAAAACTTTATATAACTTGATAAATAATATAAACAGGTTATGGTTATAATATTAAGCTAATAAAAGAACAAAAAAACATATCGATATATCATTTTAGCCTTAGCATCTTAATTACAAACTGTGAAAACTACAATTCTCTTGGGACGACCTGGACTTACCTAAGCTATATTACATACAAAAGGGTATACTTTCCTGTGTTGTGTTTTTAGTCAAAATTGGTATTTCTAGTATTATAAATTTAAAGCTTGCATAACACACGTCAAGTTTTTGGCGCCATTACCGGGGAATTGTTTTAAGTTTTTATCACTTTGTTCTTATTTTTGGTGCTTTTTGTTTGCTTAAACGTGCTTATTTTCTTGAATTCTTACTTTTTGTGTCTGGAAGTACGCCGCACTTCTGTTGGAGTGCGCCGCACTTTCCCTATTTTGTTTGAAATTTTGCCACATAAAAACTGCAAGTACGTCGTACTCATTTTCGAGTACACTGCACTTTTTTTGTGTGATCGTACTCATTCTTAACTGATTAAGTTCAGTGCTTCAAAAACCACAAAACTGCTTCTTAGGTTTCATAATCATCTGATTATAAGCCTTGTAAATTTGTGAATATATAGCTTATCATCATATTCAAAAAAACAAAAACAAAAACATTAGTTTTCATCTCGTTTTAATTATTGTTATTGCATTTATTTGCTTATTGTCATCTCTACATTATCTACTTATTCTATTATAATCTGAAACGTAAGAAAAATATTTAACAAAAACATAAATTTTCAGAAAGGCCGACGCACTTTTCCTAAAGTACGCCGTTCTATCCAAACCCAGAAAAACCGTCGTACTTTCTTAAAGCATGTCGTACTTATCCATCAGAACCAAAAAATAATAATAATATTTTATCCCATTTATCCTTTGTATATAGAGTAAAAATTAAAATATATCTAATATATATAAATAAATATAAAAATATCAATATAAAAATAATTTACTTTATTTTGAAGATTATCATATAAGCCTTAATTATATAATATAAAAATGACTTTTGTAAAATGCTTAACGTATGTATAAATCTACGATCTTGGGGAAAATTACTTGTAAAACCATTATCTAAATTAAATACAAAAATATGAAAAATGAGTCTTGTAAAAGTAAAACTATCCAAAAAAAATCCATTAAGATCGAAGTACTCAAATCTTCAACTTAACATTCCTCCGTTAATGATGTTTTCGTCTTAAATATACCTGAAGAGGATGTCGAACCCCAACCAAATCCACCGCTCCAAGAAATAATAATTCTCGATCCTGATGATCGGGAAAGTGCTAAGACTATACCACCAACTCCTAATTCTGCCATTGTTCGAACTGATGTTGATAACAACTTTGTTATTAATAGTACCCACTTGAAAATGATTTGAGAAAATAAATTCGATGGTCATTTGCGGGCCGAACCGCATAACCACATTCGTGAATTTCTCGCAATCTACGACATGTTCAAATATGGTGAAACTCAAAGTAAATCTGTCAGACTTTTGATATTCCCCTTTTGTGCGATAAAGCTAAAACCTGGTTTAACGAACTTAATAAAAAGTCTATAACATCGTGGGATCAAATGAGAAGAGATTTTATAAGCAGATTCTTTCCACCTTCGTTATTTAACTAACGCCTGGTTACGACTCAAGAACATGCTTCGAAAATATCATGGGCACGGTCTGACTAAAGGAGCAATTATTCAAATATTTTATCACGGTCTAGAAAACCTACTCAAGAAATCCTGAATGGAACTGCTGGAGGAATCTTCCTTTATAAAAGTCCTAATCAAGCCTTTCAACTTCTTGATGACTGATATGTGAGAAATCACATATCCTTTTTATACCAAAAATAGCCTTAAAATGAACAAATTGTGCAAATTATGTTTGTATATTGCTTGTTTTGTCATTTGTGATGTATAGGTATGGATATTGCAAAAATCATAAGAAAACGGTCAAATCCAGACAAACACGAACACGGGAATAGAAAGAGTGCACAAGAGCCGGAAGTTTCTAGCAAAAGGTCAACAAAGTCAACCTTGGTCAATCCTTGGTTAAACCACAAAATGTCAAAACCCTCAAAATACCCAAATGAGCCTTAATGTTAAACCAAATTCACAATAAGTCCTTAAAACCCTAACACCGTTAGTCTTTTTATTATAAAGACTAACGGTCATTATCTCTTAATAACTAAACCTTTTAAACCAAGCCCAAGCCTAAGCCCAAATTACACCGGCCCATTTCTTTTTTATAAATCCTGAGCCCAAGTCAAACACAAAAACGTTATAAACGGTTAAAAAGGGCGCGAATGGGTGTTACTGTTCACCCTTCGTCCCAAGTTTTACCCTGTGTTAAAATTGAGCAGGTAAGTCCAATTCCCCTCAATCCAGCATAGCTAAGAAGATGCTTAGTACCAAGCTATGACTCAGCAAAGGCAAAACGTCACCAAGTGCTACGATTGGTCAAGACGTACACAAGAGTGGTACGCGGCTTCAAAACAAACACACCTTTTATGAGAATTTTACACTAAAAACAATGCAAAAGAAGCACAAGAGCTCCCAACTTATGGGATTGCCAGCTTGGCAATCCGTGTGCAACATTCCAATCTAACGGTCTAAAAGGGGCATCCAATGATTAAAGAAATTAAAGGGCCAAGATCAAAAGCTAAGAGGAGCGTGTAACAGACCTAGAAGCTTCCTTCTCCTGCTATAAATAGAGCTCACTCCTCACTTACAAAGGGCATCTAGGAGTAGATTAATTTAATTTTTAATGTTTTTAAATTTATGTTTTTAGTCTTTTAAATTTTGTCATTTAACATTTCAAAGCATTGTAACCTTTTTATGTTTAATGAAAATTTCAGTTTTAAGTTTATGCAAAAGTTTTTGAATGTTATTGTTTCATGGAATCAAGAAGTTTGATGATAAGCTTTTGGAAGATAAGCTAACAAAGGATGAGCTTATGGGTATTTAGAATTGCTTATTTATAAGCAAGGGTAGGATTTAGAGCTTATTAGGGTAATTTGTGTCCTTGTTTAAGCAAAGGATAAAGGTACACATACTTTTTCATTTTTAGCTTATTTGTCTTTTTAGCTTATCAGTTGCTTAATAGTGCTTATTTGATGCTTATTCTGTCTTAATGTGTCTTATTAAATGAATTTTATGCTTAAGTTTTAGCTTATATGTCCTTTAGTATAGATTTGCTTTAAAACTGCTTAATATTGCTTCAAACTGCTTAATTGGTTCCAGCTTATTTCATTGCTTAAAATCTGTTGCATTTAGCTTTTTTATGCTTATTTTGTTTGGTTGTTATCTGGTTATCATAAGTCCTTGCTTAAATCAGTTGTTATAAGTTTAAAAATGACAAAGTGCTACTTAAAGGGGTGTTTAGGTTAAGGTTCAAAACAGGTCAAATAATGTATATTCTTCCTATGGGTCACTAAGTCAACCTTAAAACTCTGAATTAAGTCATTATAATTAGTGTTTAAGAATTTTCAAAGTTAAAAACAATCAAAGTTAAGGTTTGTGTAACCATGTCTTGAATCTGTGATAATAGGGTGTAGATATTCAGCTTATTTGCTTATTGCCCTTTTGGTAGTGTTTTTTTAGCTTGTTTTAAGTCCTATAATGCAGTAGAATTGAATTAGATAAGTGTGCATTTTACCTTTTGATTTAGTTTGTCCTAAGTTTCATTTTTCAAGGTTCCATAAGTCAATTTTTCATAAGCTAATTTAGATAAGCTCTTATAAATTTTTAAGATCTAATTTTTATTCTATAAGCTCTTAGTAGTATGTAGTTCATCTGTTTAAACTTAGTTTGTGCTTTGAACTTATTTTACTTGCTTAAATTTAATCCTGCATAAGCCACCTTAGTCTTTTATAAAAAAAACCAAAAATAGAATAAAATGAAGACACAGCTTTTTCAGTCATCTTTTTCTTTGCTTATTTAAATTTCAAAATGCTTTTTGATCATTGATTAATATAGATTTTAGTATAAGCCTTTTTGCGGTATAAGCCTTTTTGTGGTATAAGCCATTTCTCATTAATGATCTGTTTAGTAGCTTAAAAATAAGCTCAAAAGAGCCCTTTTGGTCTGTTTAGTTAACAGCATTTGTATAAGTGCTTATTTCTATTTCTGAGCCTTTGGCTTATTTGGTTTGTTTATTTTTGCCCCTTGATGCTTATTAGGTTAGTTTTAGTCAGCTTTAGCTTATTTCCCTTAAGATAGAGTTTATTAGAGCTTATTTGCATTCTTAGCTTAAAGTTTTAAGTTTAAACTGCCCTTTTCCAATAGCTTGTTAGCAGCTTATTTTTATTTCAAACTTCATTTTCTTTGCATTTTTAAAAAGCCCATAAGCTGAGCTTTAAGCCCATATAAGTTGCATTTCCCTAATGTTCTTTTAAATGGCTTAAAATTAAGCTCAAAAGCACCTCATTGGGCTGTTTGGTCTGCCAGTTTATGCCTCATAGCTTATTTGTTTTTTTTACAGTTTATTTGCAATTTTCCTTAGCTTATTTTTGTTAATATTTGCTTATTAAGTATAGATAAATGTCTGTCATGGCTTATTTTGATTTCTCAGCAGCTTATTTAGTCTTATAGCCAAAAACAATTTAGGCCTTAAGCACTCTTAGTTTTCTTTTGTAATCTGTAGCTTATTTGCTCATTTCTGGGCTTATTATTGCTTTTCAAAAATAATTTTAAGTTTTAAAGTTGCTTATTTATAAGTTCTTAAAAAGTTTGTTTTTAAAGTTTTTCAAAAAGAAAAAAAAGAGTAGGGAAGTCAGGTGTGAGCAAGGCTCGAACCCCTGACCTCTATCCACTCAACCTTTATAGCACCTCACACACACACACACTTAACCAACCGTGCCTTTGGGACTTTTCTGTCTTAGGGTACGTTGGTTAATGTTATAACCCTTTTTTACTTTTTTCCATTTCAGCCCTTTTTAGCTTATTACCAGCTTATTATTTTTCTTAAATTCCTTATCACTCAAAGTATTTTTTAGATTTTTCTCAGATTTTTATAAATTTGTTTACTATTTTTAATAATTAATTTTCTTTAAAATTGTTTTTAAATCATATTAAATAAAATAAAAGTAAAAAAAATATAATTCTTTTTTTTCAAAATTTTCTTTAATCATTTAGGACCTAGGAAAGATAAATTTGCATCCGTAGGGTTAGTATTTTAAAATTTTGTTTTTTTTAAGAACGGGTTTCGATCCCGTTTACGTTTTTGATGTTTTTAAACTCAAATCACCTTCGTTTTTAGTCTAGTTTTTTTGGTTCTAGCTTTTTAGTTAATTAAGACTTATAAAAATCAAAAAGATCATTTTAGGACTTAATTTTGATAATTTAGGGTTTTTAGGTCCCGTTTAGGATTCCCGTTTTGCGTTTTTAGTTAAAATTTGTCTTGCCTTAAGTGTTTTTAAGTTTTTGCCTTAGTTTTCCCGTAGTTTTAGATAACCAATATCAATCTTGTTCCATTCAAGCATCAATTATCAAAATGACTCTTGACTTTCAATTGCATTCCTCGTTGGGGATAATGACCCGAGAATCATACTCCCGGATTACTATAATTGAGATTTTTTTGATTATTACCCCCTTATATTTATATATCTATATAAGTATTTTATATTTATATATTATATATTTTAAAAGGTATAGTCAATCTTGATCAAAGGGTAAACAAGTGATTAGGAAGAATGGGTTGTATAGGAGTGTGGACTTGTACATGTGATAAAAACATGTGAGTTTGTAAAACATTTGTATGGGTAAGGAAGTAGGAAAAAGTCAAAGTATAGTTAACTTCCAAGTACCAGAAACTCAATTAGTCATTTAAACTTTAATCCAAGATAATCAACAATGGATTTGATCACTAATCATCTTGATGCAAACAAGCTAAGTGCTTTGAATCTTAAGTAAAGCATATCCCATAACGAGAAAGGATGCGTTTACGCAAAGTGAACTTTAACTTAGTTTGACCAATAAGTGAGTAAAACCCGTTACGTGATTAGGAACAACTTAAATCCGGATTAAGGTCAAATGATTACTTTTGCTTATTGGTATGTTGATAATAAGATCATACTAGGTTTAGACAAGAGGTCTCGGCCTTGGCTAGAGGCGTTTGATAAAAGATTTAAGTTGGCATTTTATAGAAAACTGGCTCGAGGCGTTTGATAAAAGATTCATTTCTGCTGCTCTCTAAGTCTAAATCTCATTTGTATTGTTCCCAAATGCTCAAATATCATGTACATACTTTTATTAAAGTTTCCACATGTGTCGGGTAATAGGAAAGTCAACAATTGTTAAATTTGCAAAACGGATTTCGCATTTGGCTCACTCACGCCAGATGGTGAAATCCGGTTTTGCGGATTTTGGCTACCGTTTGTGATTTTACATTCTGCGAATGTTTATTTGTCATCGTTAAAACATAAAGGAGATCCTAGTCAATGTCGCACCAACAATCTTCCCCTTTTTGATGATGACAAATAAAATTTCGGAAAGCAAATAAAATTACAAACGTAGCGAAGATGAAGACCATCATTGATGAAGTTCGCGTCTTGATCTTGGCCTTGTAATTTGGTGAAGCTTAAACATTATATTCACCTTATAAGTCTTACATGGCTTGTTTACTCCCATGTATGCTATGGCTTTTTGCTTTCGTAATTGCTTGCTTTTCTCGATCCTTAATTGCTTGCTTTTCTTGATCCTTAAACTTCTCTTAGCTTAGCTTTGCTTTCCTTCTTTCCCGTTTGTCAAATCAAAAAGGAGGGGTCTTGGTCTTTAGATGGAAGGTTGATATCTTTGTAAAAGAGAGTGTAGATACCGTTGTACATACTCCCCCTAGATCGTTGCTCCCCCTTATTTCAAGGCAAGGATCCATAGGTTAAGAGAATTACCTTCAAAGGTGTTCTTGGCTACAACTAGCAATAATCAAACACAAAATGACACAAGCAACAAGACATATATGCATGTTCAAGTCCAACATAGGTTAGCTTACCATTTGGAATCTTGGATATATAAATGAGTACAATTGTGGATTATTATGACTTTGTACATTGTTGCATATATTCATATACACATTTTAACATTATATGTATAGATATTCATGACTCTAAATACTTTTTGTTAAGCATGCATGGACAATTTTATTATAATTTTATCCCATTATGTTGTAGGAAAGTGATATAAACCAAGAAGCATTTTATTTCACATAAAACATGCAACATACAACATATTTTACACATCTTCTAGCTATAACTAGGACAAGGCAACATAGAAAGCCTATTATACTTTTATTTTTGCAAGGCTTGAGTCATTCAAAGGAGTAACTACTAGGTTCATTGTCTTTCTTTATTCATTCTTCATTTATGTCTTGAAGAAGGACCCTAGCAATGTCCTCAATGACCGCGGTTAAAACCTTAAGGTCATTGTTAATGAATGTATGTATCTCTTGCATTTCCTTGCGAAGAGCATACATATTTTCTTCTGTCATTTCTTCTACTTGACAACAAATGCACTCATCAACATGAGCATTACGGATAGGTTCTTCAAGCTCACAAGATATCTTTTCCTATAATCTTCAACAATACAAAACTTAAGAAATGCCCTACACACATCCACATCACTACTCTTAAGTTGTTCCCTTGGATAAGAATCCTTTTCTTCGGGTGACATCATTCTTTACCTAGCGTTTTCGTGATATGATGAGTCTCCAAACTCGCTCATGATTATTGTTTAGCTTTGGTTCTGGACTAAAATTTTGATTTTGTTTGTTTTGTATCTTAGGAGCTCATGCATGGGCGTTTATAGATGAATATTTGAG
Source organism: Tanacetum coccineum (assembly GCA_026074375.1). NCBI lineage: Eukaryota > Viridiplantae > Streptophyta > Magnoliopsida > Asterales > Asteraceae > Tanacetum > Tanacetum coccineum. The sequence goes on along the minus strand of BQNB010013464.1, from coordinate 16,268 downwards.
AGAAAAAGGTTACTAAAGATGACATAAAGCCTTAGCCATGAACTTTGATTCTTTAGGGTATGGTAGACATGATTATATGTGATGACATCAAATAACGTACATTTTATAGCATCATTTATCCCATGTAATTAACTCATATTATATAATTATTGCAAAGAATTGTTACTTAATCGTTTATATTTGAGAATTGCAGTAATTAAGGAGTACTTGGTGAAAGTTAACAAAAGGCGCGCATTCTGGAGCTTAAACGAAGATATTTTGAAGATTACTATTCTGAAGACCAATACGCCGTATCCATCAAGAAGATACGGCGTATGCGTGCCTGAACTCACCAAAGACCACGAAGGAAACAAGCCAATACGCCGTATCCAGAAGAAGGTTATACGCCGTATCGAAGATATAGTATGTGAAGATTATGGAAGATATCAATCGTGGTCCCTACTCCAAGAAACCCTAATACGCCGTATCCAATCGCTTAGATACGTCGTATCTAGACCGACTCCTGACAGTATAAATAGAAAGTCGATTTTTAGAGGCAAAGAAGAGCAGAAGAGGTTGTGCAAAGCTATCCATTCCATAGGAGACACATGTAATTCCATATACTTTAGTAATCATTTAGTTTTTGGTATCATTCGTTAATTCGGTTAGTTTACATTCGCTAAATAATCCCTCTTGTATTTATTATGACGTTTGAAGGCTAATACCTTCGGGTATTAGCCATTATTATGAAGATCTGAATGTTTGGTATTTGTTTATCTCAATTTCTTAATTTATCGTTGAATGCTTGTTTATGTTTATCAATTTATACTTGTTACGTGCTTTTGTATGCGACTTGTCATTCAACTGGATCTAGTGATACCGACCAAATAGATCTAGAGTTTGGGATAGCTGTCCATATAGTAATTTATACATCTAGAATCATAGGATCACAAATATTGTCCCTCTAAGTCTGTGTCTAGGATACGCTTCGGGCTTAACTAGTTAATTGGATATTGCCTTTGGTTTATTGATCGTGTTGACTAGAAGGTAAACCTAGATAATTCAACAAGTAACGTTCTGATTCTAAGGGATAGTTGGACAAGTGACCTACTAGTGTATAAAGAACCATTAAGCAGTAAGTGTGTAAAGTCTCTATGAGCTAGGGTTTAACAAGATCAACATTGCTTTAATCCCTAAGATAGATTATAATCAGCAAACAAGGATGCTTTATGAGGATGCTTTAATTGTGACATAATTAATGTGTCAAGGTCTTAGAAAGAAGTAACGCCTAAGTCTAAGGATGATATGCCACCTCAAGATAAGAAATCATTACACTAATAAACATACCAACATTCTAACCGGATTAATAATGGTTAATACAGTTTTCTTATATTAGGCTAAATCGCTCTCTTATCTTCTGCTAATTTGCTTGCGTGGGTAACAGTTCCTTGAATTGATTTTAGTTACCAACCAAACCCGTGCCAGTCTCTTAGGCTGAAAACCCCTTTTTCCCATTAGATCGAGGACTAACATAGGTTTAGCATAAGTTTGACATAGATTAGAATTAACATAGATTAAACAACCAAGATATTAATAAACTGAAAATGTCTAACCTCGCTCTCAGTGATCGACACCCTACTTACCAACGAATCTACATCTTGACCGGGTACACTGCTCGTTAAAGTGTTGTTTCTGGTTTAGTCGACAAAATATAAATTTAAAACTTGAATCATAAAATACACACCACACAACGACACATCAAGTTTATGGCGCCGTTGCCGGGGAGTGAAAATTAATCTTGATTTTTATTTGATATTTTGGTTTTTAACATTAGATTAGATCTAACCTTAGCTATGTCATTTAAAATAGTGTATATTTTCTAATATAATTATGTAAACTTTGCTTTATTATTTGTTACACTAGTTGTTTTATGAATATTTAATTGTTTGCTCTCTCTAACACAACATCTATTCTCTGGTCAAGATAACCAGACTCACGCGTATCACAACTTCCATCGGATACGGCGTATCTAACCTTCTGTCCAAAACAGTGTATTCATTTAAAAGATTAATACGGCGTATTCAAGTCCATTGAATATGGCATTCGCGGATCACTGAATACAAGTAACAAGTAGCTCATTGTCTCTGCATTCGATTACGATAAATGTGATGTTTCTTCTTTATAGTCAGCTTATCTTACTGAATTGAACATTATCCATTATCTCAGGTAGTGCATGACAAGGAGTTCTACTAGCGAACTATTTACACCTTACAAAGAACCTGAACGAGAATTTCGATCATCAATAAGACATTTGAAGACATTAAGCCTTGACGAGTTGAGATCACCTAGTTTCAATTTATTTTCTAAACAAGAATACTTGGAGGAAGAAGAAGAGGTTGAAGAACCAATGGCGGAAACTATGGAGGAATACATGAGCAAAACCCGAGTCCACTATGGATCGGGGTTTGTTAGGCCAAAGATCGAGGAAAAAGATAGTTTTGAACTAAAAGGCCAATTTCTCAAGGAACTAAGAAGCAATACATTAAGTGGTTCGGATCATGAAGATGCAAACGAACACATCGAGAAAGTTCTTGAGATTGTGGATCTATTCCACATCCCTAATATTACTGTAGATCAGGTGATGCTTTGAGCCTTCCCCATGTCCTTAACCGGAGCCGTAAGTAGATGGCTAAGAAACAAATCAACTAGTTCGATTACAACCTTGGAAGATTTGAAAGCTAAGTTTCTAAGAAAATATTGCCCACCTGCTCGTACTACAAAGAAAATGGAGGAAATCAACAACTTTCAACAAGAGCCGGATGAGAACCTCTACCAAGCTTAGGAGTGATTTAAAGAACTCTTGATGAAGTATCCTCAACACTATTTAACGGAGATGCAGAAGGTAGTCTTGTTCTATAATGGATTGGATGTTCCCACTCGACAAATTCTTGACTCAAGAGGTGCCATACCATCGAACACTGTTGCTGATGCTAAAGTAGCCATCCAAGAAATTGTTGAATACTCTCAAAAATGGCACAACGAGACATTTAGAGCTAGAAGTACTGAGACTTCTGACAGACTAGCAGCTATACAAGCACAACTCAACAATCTTGGAAGCGAGATTAAGAAAGTCAATGAAAAAGTTTATGCTACTCAAGTAGGATGCGAACAATGCAAAGGTCCCCACTACACTAAGGATTGCCCACTAAAAGAAGAAGGAAAAACCCTCAAAGAAGCTTACTATACTCAATTTAGAGGGGGTATAGAGCAACAACTCATAGTTTCTACCAAAGGAACAACACGAATCCTTCAATCCAAGAATGAAGGCAATCAATAGAAGATACCTTGAGCAAATTTATGGGAGAATCGGCAAAAATACATAAGGAAAATTCCAATCTAACCAAAGAGATACGAGCTTCACCAAATGCTGCCATAAGGAATCAAGGAGCATCAATTAAGACATTGGAAATATAAATCGGGCAAATGAGCAAGGTACTACAGGAAAGAGGATTTGGAAGCCTACCAAGCTCAACTGAAACAAACCCGAGGGACCAAGTTAAGTCGATGACCACCATTGAAGCTGATGAAAGCTTAATACGCCATATTAGATCCAACCAATACGCCGCATCCACTGAACAAAACAGTATACTATCATACAAGTCAGGACAAGTAACGATTCTTTTTCTAGGTCGTTTGGATAATCATTACTATGAAAAAGAAGAGGGGAGCTATGGACCAAAATTCACAGAAGCTTACGGAGCTTCAAATGTTTATGACACCATACCCCAAAAAGAGAAAGACCCAGGAAGTTTCACTCTACCCTGCCATATTAATGATGTTTGCTTTGATAATGCCCTAGTTGACTTAGGAGCTAGCGTAAGTGTGATGCCTTTATTGACCTACCTTAACTTAGGAATAGGGGAATTAGTTCACACTAAGTTGATAGTGGAATTGGCAGATAGAACAGTGAAGTATCCAAAAGGAATAGCTGAGAACGTACTAGTAGGAATTAGTAAATTTACTTTCCCCGTAGACTTTATAATTCTTCATATGCCTGAGGATGTCAATGTGCCCTTGATCCTCAGAAGACTATTTTTGTCTACCGCCCATGCTAAGATTGATGTGTACAAAAGGAAGATTACTTTAAGAGTTAGGGAAGAAAAGATTATTTACAAAAGTGTTAAACCTGCTAGAAGTTTAATTAAGAGGGTCTATATGTTAAGCTTAAGAGAAAAAAATGGAGCTTGATCTAGAAGCTAGGTTGATGGGAGAAACTTTGATGTTAAATAGATCATTAGACCCTATTTTGGGAGATTACATTGAATTAAAACGATCTTAATGTACCAATCGAGCTTAGAAGAGATCAAGTCGATGATTTAATGCCCACCATTGAGGAAGGTGAAGTAATTAAGGAATTTAGAGCTAGGAATGATACTAGAATGATTAATGAAATTTTTGGATATCCTAGTGATCATGACCACGGTAAGAAGATTCATATGTATTATGCCTACAACTTGAAGTTTTCATGCATGATAGGTTTCGAATTCGTTCACGCTAATTTTTTCCTTGTCTTGTACGTAAACGTGATGTCTAGGAAGTTTCACAACTCTATAATGAAAAATAAGATGGAGTACAAGGGAAATAATGTAGTTGGAGCCTCAATGAACGTACCTATCTTCATTGGAACTTTTTCTGTAACTACTGATTTTGTAGTTTTAGAGGATATGGATGATTATTGTGATGAAGAAATGGGAGATGTCATTTTTGGTGAACCGTTTTTGAAAGAAATTAAAATTAATGCTAGACGGTTCAATGGAATGAATGGTAATAAGGAAGCAACTTACCAAATGGTGCGATCACATCCAAGGTTTAAACAACACATAAATGTACAATGCAAGAGGATCCCACCATTACTGAAAGTAAGTGATGAGGATATGAAGAATAGAGTCTCGCATGCATATCAAAAGCTTAAAGGGTTCTACAAAGGAGTTCTGAACTTGGGAACCGACTACATACGAAATGCGAGGATGGAAGAATGGCTCACACGTGGGCACATCAGCGTCATAAGCTGGAATGGTGAAAAGAAGCTGAAGACAAGTCTAACTTAAAGACTTTTCTGTAAACAAAAGTGCTTCCCGGGAGACAACCCGGAATGTTATTTAATTTTGTTATCGAGTCTGTCTTCCCATACATCAATACAGCGTATCTGCTCTATACCATACGGCGTATTGACTGTCTGGACGTTATCAGTCTTTACTTTTATGCATTTTAAAAACATTATTGTTTGTTCTATCAATACGTCGTATTCATTAACATGATACGGCGTATCTACAGACTAACCCGTATTTAAGTTTTTGTTTAGTTTAGTTTAAATTAACCGTAGATACCAAGATAGGAATGTATAGTTTCCTATATTTTATACAAGACCTTGTGAAAGAAAAATCAATGAATGTTGGTGGAAAATCTACAAAATCTGAAGATACTGAAGTGTTGGAGTCTTGAAACTTCAGGACGGCTGTTCAACACAAATTTTTGCTCAAATAAGTTACATGGAGAATTACTACCGAGCAAATATCAAGAGAGTTTCTCATTCTAATTCTTTTTAATTCCTATATTTTATGTTTAATTCATATACAACGAGGGCGTTGTATACTTCAAGTAGGGGGTGGAATTAGAATGTTTACTTGTCCTAATTTTTCATACAAAAACACTAAAATGCTTAAAATATGCTCAGATTTAAAAAAATTTCAAGCATACTTTTGTGAAAATTACATATTATATAACCCACACACAATAACCCTTGATAGATATTGTAAGGATTTAGCCTATCTATTTCTCAAATTTTTACCCAAATTCTACAAAATATGAGTGTGCTGGTGATGTAATAGACTTTAGAACTTGGATTTGTATATCACTCGAGACCACAGTGATGAGTATTATGGATTTAATTAGAGTAACTTATTTAAACTGGTAAATTTTTAGGATTACACCTAAAAAGCCTGTCCATGTTGTTTATTAACTAACTACATCGGTTAGTTAACATCCCATTTAAACCCTTTTCCACTCTCATCTTTAGAGTGAAGATCCACTAGAACAACCCGTAGAGCCAATCCTTTAGGAATTTACACCAACTATTTGTTTCTTTACACCCTTACACCTTAATCTACCCTGTTAGATTAAGTTTAATTTATGGTTGCTAGTTGCTTAAAGTGTAGAGTATGTATTTCCCAAGTCTTGTGTCATTTTCTATCTTTGGTGCTGTTGGGAATTTGCACATTGCAAATGGGAATGTATAAAGTAGTCGTAGCTCACGTATTTTTGCTACAATCACAATTAATGGTGAATCCAAAGAATGAAGAACTACAGAAGGAATTATCCAGAATTATTATGATCGTGAAGATGGTGAAATTACTTCGAGTTTCATAGGTATTTGGTAAAAAAAATCAAAAAAAATGATGAGAAAAACTACAACAAAAGAAGAGAAGGAAAGTTTGAAGATAATCGTTTCGCAAGAGCATTACCAAAGGAATAACACGAAGGATCGATTATTCGTTGACACGTTCAGAAGAATCAATGATGTAGAGTATTGTATAAAGTAAAGGATATCGCCACTTGCCTTGTAAAGTATGTAAAGTTATGGGATGATTAGGAAGTTAACCGTTATGGGAATGCCAACTTAGGTTGTTGTTTTTGATCTATGATCAAGACGTCTATAAATAGTTGTGTCTTTGTCAGGGTAACGGCCAGGAAAAGTGTCTAGCGACTGTATCTTAACCTTAATCTATTTGTTTCGTAATTTTTATTTAACAACAATTTACTTCCCTCTCACCTAATGATTAGCCATTGGTTTTATGCGAATGAGGATGTGATCGAGCGTGCATGTCTATTCTGTCGTTACGGCTATGTATGCATGTCTCAGCTGCCTTGTTGGTTTATGACTTTTGGTGAAACTTAGAAGGTTCCTACCCTATATCATTCTTCATCTTAACCGTTGGTTAAATTCAAATGAGAATGTGATCAAACACATGTCTATTCCGTTGTTGTGGCTATGTATGTGTGCTTTAGCTGCCTTGTTGGAGTGGTACTTCTAGTGAAAGATTATAGAATGATCAACCGTAAGCCTTTCCATACAAAAACCTATATTTACCTTTATAAAGTTGTTACTCCTTGGCATTAGTTACATGTTACCACATAGATTAGTTGAGTGATTTGAGTGTTTTCATCATCCTATTTCTTGAGGTGCTTGGTTGTGTACTTGTAAAAGATCGAATGAATGCTTTAACGGAAAACATCCTTAGGGATACATTTTTGTAAAATTTCTAGAGAATACTTGAGGACAAGTAGGATTCAAGTGGGGGGATATTTGATGACATCAAATAATGTATATTTTATAGCATCATTTATCCCATGTAATTAACCCATATTATATAATTATTGCAAAGGATTGTTACTTAATCGTTTATATTTGAGAATTGCAGTACTTAAGGAGTACTTGGTAAGAGTTAACAAAAGGCGCGCTTTATGGAGCTTAAACGAAGATATTTTGAAGATTACTATTCTGAAGACCAATACGTCGTATCCATAAAAAAGATACGGTATATCCGTGCCTGAACTCACCAAAGACCACAAAGGAAACAAGCCAATACGCCGTATCCAGAAGAAGGCTATACGCCGTATCAAAGATATAGTATGTGAAGATTATGGAAGATATCAATCGTAATCTCTACTTCCAAGAAACCCCAATACGCCGTATCCAATCTCTTAGATACACCGTATCGAGACCGACACCAGATAATATAAATAGAAAACTCAAAAACGAGTTTTAAGTGTGCTATATCATATTCTCGATACCTAAACCACAAAAGTTAATTTTCAGAGGCAAAGAAGAGCAGAATAGGTTGTACAAAGCTATAGGAGACGCGTGTAATTCCATATACTTTAGTAATCATTTAATTTTTGGTATCATTCGTTAACTCGGTTAGTTTACCTTGGCTAAATAATTACTCTTGTATTTATTATGACGTTTGAAGGCTAATACCTTCAGGTATTAGCCATTATTATGAAGATCTGAATGTTTGGTATTTGTTTATCTCGATTTCTTGATTTATCATTAAATGCTTGTTTATGTTTATCAATTTATATTTGTTTACGTGCTTGTGTATGCGACCTATCATTCAACTGGATCTAGTGATACAGACCAAGTAGATCTAGAGTCTGGGATAGCTCTCCATATAGTAATTTATGCATCTAAAATCATAGGATCACATATATTGTCCCTCTAAGTCTGTGTCTAGGATACGCTTCAGGCTTAACTAGTTAATTAGATATTGCCTTTGGTTTATTCATCGTGTTGACTAGAAGGTAAACCTAGATAATTCAACAAGTAACGTTCTGATTCTAAGGGATAGTTGGACAAGTGACCTACTAGTGTATAAAGAACCATTAAGCAGTAAGTGGGTAAAGTCTCTATGATCTAGGGTTTAACAAGATCACCATTGCTTTAATCCTTAAGATAGATTATAATTAGCAAACAAGGATGCTTTATGCGGATGCTTTAATTGTGACAGAATTAATGTGTCTAGGTCTTAGGAAGAAGTAACGTCTAAGTCTAAGAATGATATGCCACTTCAAGATAAGAAATCATTGCACTAATAAACATACCAACGTTCTAACCGAATTAATAATGGTTAATACAGTTTTCTTATATTAGGCTCAACTGCTCTATTATCTTCTGCTAATTTGCTTGCGTGGGTAACAGTTCCTTAAATTGATTTTAGTCACCAACCAAACCCGTGCCAGTCTCTCAGGCTGAAACCCCTTTTTCCCATTAGATCTAGGACTAACATAGGTTTAGCATACGTTTGACATAGATTAGAATTAACATAGATTAGACAACCAAGATATTAATAAACTGAAAAGGTTTAACCTCACTCTCAGTGATTGACACCCTACTTACCAGCGAATCTACATCTTGACTGGGTACACTGCCCGTTAAAGTGTTGTTTCTGGTTTAGTCGGCAAAATATAAATTTAAAACTTTAATCAAAGAATACACACCACACAACGACACATCAATATGAAGAAAATTGATGATGGGAAGAGCATTGTGTCATAGTGATTAGAAGTGTTAGTTAAAAGTATAATCAAGCCTTGTTGAATTTAGTGATTTGTTTTACTATATTGAGATTATTAATTAAGGTTGGGTGATTTAGTTACACAAGCTAGTTCCTACAACTATGCATCCATGCACCAAGATTTCTTCACGCATGATACTTTCATTGTAGTTTGTTCTGTAGAGATCCTTAATCACCATTTTGGATTTTCAGAGATGATAAGCTTATTTTCAATGCATTACAAGGAAAATACTTAGGATCTCGGATGAGTGGTCTAAGTTATCAATCCTACTTCAATGTGTATTTTTAATCTTTCTTAGATATTTTACATATATTGGGCGCATAATCCATTATACAATAGCAAAGTGTTGCTATGTATAATAGCTCGGACTTATGGTCTATGTGTTGTGCCAACATTGATAATACTCATTACCATAGTGTATGGTGAATTAATTTCATAGTTTCTCAGATGAGAGAACTATATTATCATGTTTATTCTTTGTGTATTTTAGTATATTATACAATACCATACCAAATTCAATTTCAAAAGAATTCTTTTTAACTACGTGAGTAGTTTGTATGTTTGCATAAAGTTCTTTAATTTTCTTTTCTATCATAATACACATAGCACGCAATCAACACATAAAATGAGAAAGTTAACACAAATACAACATTTTCAACATAAGGATGAGTTGTGGTCCAATGTTATTTTGTCAATGAATTTGTCTATTTAATCTTTCATGTCTATCATGGGAAATAGAGCATGCAATGTTGTGAATAAGTTATTTCACATATTTAAATATTTAAGGCGATGATTATTAAAATATTGACAAGATGTGGATCAAATTTCTTGTTCATAGCACATAGGTTTGACATGTTGAATCCGAGATATGTCAACCATAGTTTGAATAATGCATTGACATCTAACCTTCATCTCGTTAAAACAATAATGTTGCTTAACTTCCATGCCTTTCACATAAGTCCTAACACATAGCACATAATCACATAAGCTTTAAGAGCACAATTATCTCTAAAAGGGTATGAAAATGACCTCTAGACTTTTACTCTTATTTTTGACCCCTCATACTCTCAGATGAATATCATATAGTGCATGTCAACCATAAAAAACCTCAACTAGATACGAGTAATTTAGACTTTGGGAAATGTCATGCAAAGATCCTAAGCTTGTTTAGTCTTAGACCTAAGTGTCCTTTCATTTAATTCACCTATTACTTGTTCTATTGGGTGACCTATAGCTTCTTTTAGACTCTTAGGACAACCCAGCTCTGAGACATTAACTTCTAATGATGGAGATCTAACTGGATTTTGAACTACGGGTTCAATGATCCTATCATCTTCTATCAAAGAAGATGACTTAGGTTCGGGTAAACTCTTATCAAAGGTAACATTGAGAGATTCCTTAATTCTCATTGTTTCCTTGTTAAGCACTATGTATGCTTTACTAGTTTGATAGTATCTGAAAAATACATCTTCGTACGACTTTGGGTCAAACTTGGCGAGATGTACTTTAGTGTTAAGTATAAATACTTTACAACCAAAGACCCTAAAGTACTCTAATGACGGCTTCCTATTTCTAAGGATTTCATAAGGTGTTTTGTTAATGAATTATCTAATCTAAACCCTATTAAATATGTAGGTTTTCGTATCTAATGCATGACACCAAAACTTTTGTGGAATGGATTGCTCGGCTAACATAGCATGACTCATCTTTCTTAATCTGCGATGTGTTCTTTCAACAATCTCATTCGACTAAGAAGTGAATGGGCCTGACAAGTTATAAGATATTCCATGTTGTTCACAAAGGCTCCCAAATTGCAATTTATCAAATTCTCCACTATGATTGTTACAATAACAATCATGTTGGTTTTCAAACTTTTTACACAATATTTTAAATTTTTCTAAGACATCTTCCTTAGACTCTACAAACACAACCCAAGTATATTTTGAGTGATCATCAACAATCATTAAATTGTAGAAGTTGCCTCTATAACTTTGTATTGAGGACAGACCAAACAAATCTAAGTGTAGCAACTCCAAAACCCTACTAGTTGACACTTCATTCCTAGTCTTATTGTTTGCATTACCTTGACTCCCTAAACCACATGTATCATAAAAGTGTCTTTCAAAGCTCAACTTTGGTAGGTTCCTTAATAGCTCGTTGTAATCTAAGTTTTGAACTAACCTCATATTAGCGTGACCTAACCTCCTATGCCAAAGCGTTGAGTTATCCATCACGGATGCAAGACAAATTTGTTGTTTGGAGTTATCTCCCAATTTACAAGGATATAACCCATTTCTCCTATGACCTTTAACTAGCATTTTATCATTTTTACTAATAGTACAATCTACTTTAATAAAGCTAATTACACAATCATCATCACATAATTGACCTACCCAAATCAAGTTAATAGCTAGACCACTAACATGCTCTCAACATCGGTAATCGTAATGGAGTCATGAGTAATATTACCTCCATCGACGACCTTGCCATTTAGGTTGCTCTCAAATACGACATGTCCATCATCATACTCCTTGTACGAAGTAAATAATTTTCTATTCCCGGTCATGTGCTTAGTGCAACCACTATCTACAATCCAATCATTCGGTCATAGATCGCATTCAAGACACACCTACAAGCAAACATGAATTCAAGGCCGTGGTACCTATTTTTTCTTAGGTCCATTGTGGTTAGCAAATATGATGCCTAAGTTAGCCATTCTTGGTTATTTTAGTAAAGCACATAGTTTATGTAGGCCATACCTTGAGAACGCGGACCAAGAGTTGTTTTAAAAATCATGGAAGTTTTAAAAGTTTGGTCCAACACTCTAAGGTGTTTTTAGCCTTTGATTTGGGTAGGCATTTTCTCTCCTTTGAAAGGTGCTAGGTTGACGATGCAAAGACCTTCGTTTGTTGTAAAAGTTTCTTCTTCTCAAAGAATGGTTGTTTTGAAAGGAAGGTCTTCAGTTATATAAGTTTGAAGGTCTCATATTTGGTGTGGGTAGGAGAGGTCTAGGGTCAACTCGAGGTCATGTGTATCCAAGTCCATTACGTGAGCTCAAGTGATGTCTTGTTTCCACTCTTGTAATGGGTGCTTGGGAACCTCGAGTGTTTACAAAGTGAGTTTGAGGTACTACGGGTTTAACAAAGCTTTTAGAGAAGGTTTCTTTTTTACTCTCTTTTACAAACACTATTGGTTTGTTTAAACTTGCGAAAGTGGTTTTATCATTTTTAGTAAATCCAATACCTTCCATATCTTGGGATAATTTTTGACGACTTAACATATCATCTAAAGCGATGTTACTTTCTTTGAATTTTAAAAAGTTTAATGCTTCATTTTGAAGTTTAGAAACATAGCATTTTAAAGATTCAACCTCTCGTGTGAGTTCAACACACTTTTGACAAGGTTCAACCACCTCTTTATCATTATCAAGTTTCTATACTTCAATTTTAAGAACATTGATTTTACTTGAAAGTTTTGAATTTTTATCTTCAAGAACACGTTTATCTTTTAAAATCTCAAACGTTTTAGTAAAATCCTTGTTAAACTTTAGGATTTCCTCATTCTCCTTTTGTAAATCAATGATGTTTAAATTAATATTAGAACTAGATGGTTTGGATACTACCTCTTGTGAGCCGACTGCCATGAGACATGTTATGTTGTTTTGGTGTTCGTCTCCGTCTTCACTATCACTTCATGCTCCTCTAATAAAAGCCTTGTTTTCCTTTAGCTTTTTACACTCACTCACAAAGTGGCCGTCTATCCCGAAATTGTAGCAAGCTCCCCTTTTCTTTGAGCTTTCACCACCTTTGACCTCGAAGTTATTATCACGGCCTTTACCGAATAGATTGCTGCCATTACCAAGTTGATTTCCGCGTACGAACTGATTACCCTTGCGGAAGTTCCTAACCAACAAATTAAATGCCTCGACTTCTTCTTCATCAATGTCTTCGTCACTTCCTCCTTGACTATCACTATCATCACTAGTTTGCTCCCTAATGACTTTAGCTTTAAGAGGTAATGACTTGACCTTTTCCTTAGTGGTTTTGAAAGATACGCCATCATTATCCAAAACTATTTCATATACATTAAGGTTAACAATTAGCTCCTCAAGAGAGAGAGAGAGAGTGTCCAAGTCTTTGGCTTCTTCAAAGGCCGTCACCTTGGCTCTCCATTTCAATGAGAGAGCACGAAGAAAATTTCTAACATGATTTATGTTAGAATAGTCTGGATCTAACGATTTGAGACTAGTCACGATAGCATTAAATCTTGTGACATGATCAATCTTGCAATTCTTGACTTGTGAATTGCCTTGGTGAGTGATGATAAGTGTATGCCAAACCTCCTTGGCGTTTTTACACATGAAGTCTAGTTTGTACTCCTTACGTGGTAAGGCGTTGTAAAGAGTCATCCTGGATTCGTTAATCTTGCTAAGTTACTTCTTTTGCTCATCCTTGAGATGATCGTACGACGTTTACTTCATTAACTTCGTTTCTTCGTCTTCAACTTCAAAGTAAAAATTGCCGTTTTGGATGACTTGCCATAAGTCAATATCTTTGGACTTTACGTAAGTCTTAAATCGGGCTTTCCAAAAGCAAAAGCCATTTGGTTCTAGCAAAGGTGGTCTTTGCATAGAACACCCCTCGACGTAGTTCTCTTGATCAATGGATCTTTACTCAACTTTTTCAAAAATAAGAGTTAGGATTTTGAATTTTTTAAAAAGAAGTTTTCAACTTAAAACGACTTCTCAGGAATGTTTTAACGCTTAAAAACTTGAGTAAGCTGCTCTGATACCAATTGTAGAACCACAGAGGGGATAAGGGGTGAATATGACTTTCTTGACTTTTTCAAAGTTTATAAAACTTCAAGTCTTAAAAGAGCCGAGTAGTGTACTAATATACTTTACAATGAGAACAATAAATATATTGAGAGAAGAAGAGACACTGTGAAATATACTTGTTCGGGAAGGGAGGTTTTGTCCTTCTGTATGTCTAGTTGCGAATCCATAACACCGATACTATTCCTAGTATAATTATTACAGTTTAACTCCATCGACTTTCAAAAAAGCTCGGTGCTCACACAGAAGAGTTACTACCTACGGTATTCCGCCCTTGGAATCCACCCCTAAGAACCCGTGATTTGACTTAACCTATGAACTCTAAAAGCATTCCCCTTTGAAGGTTATCAAACCCCAACTAGATCCCCAATGATCTAGGCTTGATCCCACGGATACAAGGCTTCCCTTACAACTCAATTGAATAAAAGATAGATTGATAAATCAAGTCCTAACCTATCCTAGAGATTTGATTCTAAAGAAAGGGTGCAAGAAAGAAGACCCTCGACAAAACACACAAGTATGGATTAGGTACCTGTGTGGCCCTTTTGCGGAGATGTGTTCACTTTAATGGAAGATAAATGATAAGATTAATAACACTTGATGTTAGACTCAAAGGATTCGAGAAGAGAAAAGAGAGGAAAGAATATTTTGCAATAGGTAAGGAATACAAAGGACAAGGGGGGGATGGGTATTTATAGGCCAAGGATCCCAAATGTGAAAAACATTTCAAGTCTGGCACGTTACCCACGAGTCAGCGTGTGGCCAGCGCGCCAGTTTCCTGAAATTATTTTTCTTCAGGATCTTGGCGTTTTAAATACCTGCACTTGTTAAACCCCCCAATTGTACTTCACACTATGACCTTTCAATCATTCTTATGCTCAAGATCAACCAACTCAAATAGCCATTTGATAAGACGTTTATGAAGTATTAAAAGCGTTTTTCTTATCCTATAAAGTAAAGGGAGAAAAGAATTATCAGAAAAGGGTATTCTGGGTATTCCTCAAAGTCTACTAGCTTAGTTGGGATGCAACTAAAGATTTGAAATAGCTAGTTAGGATACAAGAGAATATTCTTGGAATATTCCTTTCTTAGAAAGAAAGGGAAAAGATTTGAAATTTGAATTTTAAATACTTTAAGCACATGTTGGATATGAATGTATGTGGTGTGTATGAGTTGTCATGATGTGACATAATGTGATGGAAAGGAGCCTCTTGATCTTAGTTTGAAATGGAGGGTGAGGATGTGAAGAGGACACTTGGTTAAGTGGCAAGATCAAGGGTAAAGAGATAGAGGTGTGTTTGTTTTGTGAGAGAGAAGTTTATGTTTGTGAGGGTAAGTGTGTTTGTTTAAGATAAGAAATTAATCCAATGGTTGAGAAGTGAATGAGGGCATTTAGATTAATGATGTGGCTTGATGTAGGGTAGAAGAGAAAGTGTGTTTGTTGTGTTTGTTTGAGAAGCAATCTAAGGGTTGAGAAAAGAATGTGAGAACTTGGATTGATGACATGTCTTGATCAAGGATGCAGATAAAAAAGTGTATGTGTGTGTCAAATTTGAATTCATTGGAGAAGAAGGTGAATAGTGAATATGTGGTGGAGAATATTTTAAAAAGATATGGGATATATTGTTTTGAATGTAGGAAACATAGAAGTACAACAAGTACAAGGATAGTACATTGTGTAAGGGAATGTGAATTGGAATATGGATGATAAGATTTTAGGTTAATTTTATGAAGGTTTATTTTGTGAAGGTTTATGTGTATGAAGGTTTGAAGATGAAGATGCAGATAAGGTTGAAATCAAAGGATTGATTTGGGTTAATGTTATATGTCATGTATGCATAGTAGATATCATAGGAAAGCTTTAGAATAGAGGAGAGGAGCTAGAGAGTATTTTTCATCATTTTCAAAGTTTTCATTCTAAAAGGGAAAATAGAAATGGAAGGGAGAAGTGAGTTTACAAAATATAAAGACTTGTATAAATGGATATTTATACTTATTGTTGTTCCTATTCTATTTTCCCAACTTTTGTCAAACCTTGGTCAACTTTACTTAACTTTGACCAAGAAAGACTTTATTACATTATAATTACTAATAAAACTGTAAAACTAAACAAACTATACAAAGACCAATTCATCTAATAATAAATACTTTTCTTAAACCTAACAATATCCCCCTAAGGGTTGATTATTACAAATGCTTCACTGTCGACAGAATTAGTCTTCCATTAAAAAAAGATTCCCATCTTCTTCAAAAAAGCCTTTTTGCCATGTTTCCTCCCCCCCCCCCCCCTTCAAGAGGATCAACATTCGTATGATGCTCA
>BQNB010013463.1:0-77105 GCA_026074375.1 Tanacetum coccineum | reverse complement strand
GGATTATGACATTATGATATTTGGATATTTGGTGACTGATGTTTGGGTGCAATCCACGTCTTTCACAAATTTGGAGCTCATGGCTCGCTACTCCATGGTTACTATGATATGATTTGTTTGGGCTTGGTAATTGGACTTGATTTGATTTTCTGATTCATCTTACCTTACACTATGAATTGACTTCTGATTTGTCTTACCTTATATTTGTATTCCTTTGATCATGTCTTGTGATATCCTTTGTACCTTGTATCGTATCCTTTGATTTCCGTTATCTTTTGCATTCGATTATATATATCTGTTCACTGGGCTTTGTAAGCTCAGCCGCACTTTCTTTTCCTGCGGCAGGTATCTAAGCTAGGAGCTGGGGTTACTTTCGGGTTATGAGTGCTGAGTGTGGACTTACCCTAGAGATCTTAGTTTTGATATATGAATTGTTTCTTTTCCAGACATTTGTTATTTCGTTTGGATATGTCTATCTTTTGAGAACTTATGTATTTTAAGTCATGTTGACTTATTTCCTTTGATTATTTATTTAAGACTTCCGCTGTTTATGCTTGTGTTATGATTATGAATGCTTTTGATGTCACACCATATTTGTAATACTTCTACCCTTTTGGGTCGGGGCGTTACAGAAGTATACTACCATGACTGGTTGTCTAACCCAGTGATGGTAAAGAAATATGATGGCAGTTGGAGAATGTGCGTTGATTTCAAAGATTTAAACAAAGCATGCCCAAAAGATGGTTATCTGTTACCAGAAATAGACTGGAAGGTAGAATCCTTATGCAGATTCCCTTTTAAGTGTTTCCTAGACGCATATAAGGGCTATCACCAAATACAAATGGCAAAAGAAGATGAAGAAAAAACAGCGTTCATTACGAGCCAAATAATATTTTGCTATACAAAGATGCCTTTTGGTCTGAGAAATACTGGGGCAACCTACCAGCGGCTAGTGGATAAAGCATTCCACAAACAGATTGGCAGAAATCTCAAAGTCTACATAGATGATCTTGTCATCAAAAGCCGCACGAAAGATGAGATAGTCAGAGACATAGAAGAAACGTTTAAAACTCTAAGGGAAATTAACATGAAACTGAACCCTAAAAAGTGTACCTTTGGGGTAGAAGAATGGATGTTCTTAGGGTACAAAGTCAACACTAAGGGACTAAAAGTGTGTCTAGATAAGGTGGACGCCGTCTTAAGTCTCCCGTCTCCAAAATGCTTAAAAGACGTGCAAAAATTAAATGGAAAACTCGCAAACCTGAATAGGTTCCTGGCCAAATCAGCAGAGAAATCATTACCGTTCTTTAAAACTTTGAAAAAAATGCACAAAGAAAAGTAATTTTTATTGGACCACGGAAGCGGAAGAAACATTTAGGCAAATGAAGCAGCTAATAGCTGAACTTTCCATGCTAACCGCGCCAATGGAAAAAGAGGAACTTATTGTCTATTTGGCAGCAACAAAAGAGACGGTAAGTGCGGTCTTGATGACAAAAAGGGAAGCTAAACAGATGCCCATCTACTTTGTCAGTAGGGCATTAAGGGGTCCGGAAATAAACTATACATCAATGGAAAAGTTAGTGCTGGCCTTAGTGTATACTAGTAAGCGACTAAAAAGATACTTCCAAGCACATCCAATCATAGTAATTACAGACCAACCAATACAGCAAGTGTTATCAAGACCGGAAGTAGCAGGAAGGCTACAGAAATAGAGCATCGAATTGGGAGAATACACAATACATTACAGACCTAGAGTATCAGTTAAAGGGCAGATATTAGTAGATTTCATAGTCGAACGACCAGAGGAGGAATATTCGGATACTCTGATGGAAGTAGAAGAAGAACTCCCTGCACCATGGATCCTATTTACGGATAGATCATCTTGCACAGATGGTTCCAGGGCAGGACTCATACTCACAAACCCAGACGGGATGGAATTCACTTATGCCCTAAGATTTAGGTTCGACGCCACAAACAACGAAGCGGAATACGAAGCTCTGATTGCTGGATTACGTATAGCGAAACAAGTGGGTGTTAAAAACCTTCAAGCAAATGTGGACTCACGCTTAGTGGCAAACCAAGTAAACAGAATGTATGTTGCAAAAGAGGCTGACATGATCCGTTACCTGGAAAGAGTAAGAACACTTACAAGCAGCTTTAAGGCATTCTCAATCAGGCAAATCCATAGAAATGAAAACAAAAAAGCAGACGCACTAAGCAAAATAGCTTCCACAAGCTTTGCACACTTGAGTAAGCAAGTATTGGACAAAGAATTAAAAGAAAAATCCATAAGTGAAGTGGAAATATTGGCAGTGTTAGAAGAAGGAGATACCTAGATGACCCCCATTTTCGAATATCTCAAGGATGAAACCCTGCCAGCGGATGTGAAAAAAGCAAGACCAGTAAGACGCAAGTTGCAACGGTTTGCTGTAATTAATGAGACTCTCTATGGAAAGTCTTTCCTTAGACCATGGCTATGATGTGTGGGGCCACTTAAGGCAAACTATGTTTTGAGAGAAATACATGAAGGATCTTGCAGCATGCATGCAGGCACGTGATCCGTTGTGGAAAAAGCCTTACGGGTCGATTATTACTGGCCTACTATGCATAAAGATGCAAGGGCACTAATAAAGGCGTGCCAAGACTGTCAAGTTTCACAAACCTGTACCAAGAAGTCCACAGCAAAAGTTAACTCTGATCACGTCTCCATGGCCATTTTACAAATGGGTAATTGACATAGCCGGACCTTTTTCGAAAGGTCCTGGAAAAGTTAAATTCTTGATAGTAGCTATGGATTACTTCACAAAGTGGATTGAAGCAAAACCAGTCGCAACCATCACTGGCAATCAGATCAAAAAATTCATGTGGGATAACATTGTCTGCAGAGTTGGACTCCCAGGAGAAATCATTTCAGATAATGGAAAATAGTTCAGGGACAATCCATTTAAAGAATGATGCTAGAAACTATGTATCCGCCAACACTTTGCTTCTGTTAAACATTCACAAACCAATGGACTGGTAGAAAGAGCAAATCGCAGCTTAGGAGAAGAGATAAAAGCAAGACTAGATGTAAGAAGTAAGAATTAGATGGAAGAGCTCCCTCACTTTCTATGGGCACACCGCACCATGATAAAATCTAGCAACGGAGACACCTCGTTTTCATTAACATACAGAACGGAGGCGATCATCCCAGCGGAGATTGGGATGCCTACACTCAGAACAGCAGAAGTGGACTTGGCACAAAACAATGAAGCTCTGAGAATTAACCTTGACCTTTTAGAAGAACGAAGATAGAAGGCAGCGATACGTGAGGCAAAGAGCAAATCAAAATTAGAAAAGTACTACAATTCCAAAGTCCGAAGTACAAGTTTCAAACCGGGAGACCTTATGTACCGCAACAACGATGCAATCCATGAAGAAGACACATGGAAGCTAGGTCCCAAATAAGAAGGATCGTACAAAGTTACGAAAGCACCGGGGAAAGGCGCATACAAGTTAAGAGATTGTAACAGAAAGCAGCTTCCGCGAACTTGGAATGTCAGCAACCTCAAAAAGTGTTATATTCACAAAATGTAAGCAATTCGCCCATTAGGATTCCGCGGTGGGGTAATGCATTTCAATCTATCTTATTTATCCGTTATAATGTCTTTTAAAAATATTCAATAAAAATGAAGACTAGATACCTCCACAAGTTTGTTTCTAAAACATTTGTTTTTTACTTTGCAAAGTTACTTTACATGTGATTAAGACGCGCACGCAATAAGGACATGACCCACCAAACGTTATTCTGTATAACAAAAAGTATGAGTAAACCTAACAATTCACTCAAATATACATAAGTGGTATTGCAAACCCAGTATAGGGAGAATAACCCACAAATATTCGAGTAAAGACTATCACATTAAACATATCATCATATTCAGGAGATAGCAAAATTATGTTAAGCTTCAAACATTCAAAATCGTATAAGTACATTTTACCGTAACAAAAAGGTTGCAAGCGACCGCGGTATCTAACGGATAAAAACAGTTATCAAAGTATTCATATACAAAGAGGTCACATATGACCGAAGCAAAATATCCTAGATAACACTGTAAGCAAGTCACTGCAGGATGTTTAATTCAGCATCATCAACATTCGGAAAGGGCTCTGCGTTCCCATCAGCGTCTGCCTGGCTATCCGTGCCCACAACTTCATAATCATATACAGAGATAGGAGCAATTATGTTGGTAGAAGAAAAAGTGAGGGACAGGGCCGTGGTGGTGTCAGTAGTAGCGGGAATAACATTAGAAGTACCTTCCATGCATGTTAAAGCCATAACAAACAAAGGCTTAGCCAAAGGAACAAAGACATCACAGAGAGCTGATCTATGATTGGCAATATTTTCCTTAATCTTTTAGACTCAAGAACTAGAGACATCCAAGGCAAGTAACAAAGCAGAAGCACCGAGAACAGCTTAATCCGAAGAGCGATGAATAGGGACCATCAGTTGGTCAACATGGGGTTGCAGGTCACTTAACCCAAGCTTTTCAGCAAGAGGATCTTCCAGTCGAAGAATGTTCATCACCGTTTCAACACTAGCATCCTTATTAGACTTCAAGTCCGCAAGCAAAGAAAAGTTCACATCTTGGAGCTGTTACAAAGCATAAACATAATCAACTTCCGCAGAAGGATTATTGTGACACCCCGAGAATTTCCGTCCAATAATTTAGCCATTTCTGTTTGATAATTTGAATTTTTCGATGTTTCGTATAACTTTTGCGCGTAACCGGTAAGTTGTCCCGTTAATATCTGAGAATCGTCTCCGAGAGCGAACCGTACTGTATTTCATCGTAGTCTTTCATCATTGGACGCGTTTTTACATTTTTAAGTAATGTTTAAAATTTCATAATTTTTTGTGAAGTCATTATGCGTATTCAATAATTGTGTATTCTGAAGATAACAAGTAACATTTGATGTGCACGCATGCTTTGAGAATTAATTCAATATCTAGCACTAGTGATCCTAAAATAGTTGAGACCATTTTGCCCCCCCCCCCCTTGTGGCTCTTATGCACGTCCAATCCAACAACTAGCAACATTGGGATGCCATTTTCATATTTGAATTCACTAGACAATCATCCAACAAAAATGGTAAATCTCATCGTTAGTGATCTCGCATCATCTATAAACCTCATTGAGTGTTACGTTGTTATGTTGTAGGAAGATTCCTAACACCCGATCCGGAGCGTCCATGACCCATGAGGAGGTTGAAGAATTGGTTACTCGCCGAGTAGCTGAAGAGATGGAGGGCTCGTGAAGCCACAATGAAAACCTTGAACCCTTGTATAGAATGGGGGATGAACAAAAGGTGAGAATGAGGACATGGAAATGGAGGTAATAACGGAAATGGAAATGGAGGTAAAGAGGAAAGGGAATGGAGGTAACAAAGGAAATGGGAATGCAGGTAAAGGAGGAAATGGGAATGGAGGTAACGAGGAAATGGAAATACAAGTAAGGAGGAACTGGAAATGGAGGTAATTGGGAAAATGGAAATGGAGGTAACAGAGGAAATGGAAATGAAGGGAATGGAGAAAATGGAAATAGAAATAGAAATAGGAATCATGGCATGAACTATGGAGGTTTCATGCCAGTGGCTCGAGAGTGCACATTCCAAGACTTCTTGAAATGTAAGCCACATAATTTCTCAGGAACCGAAGGCGTTGTCGGATTGACCCGCTGGTTCGAGAAAATGGAGACTGTGTTCAACATCAGTAATTGTCCACCGAAGTATCAAGTGAAATATGCTACATGCACACTGCAGGACAGTGCTTTGACTTGGTGGAACTCTCATAAAAGAACAATTGGTGTTGATGCTGCATATGCCATGAAATGGGCTGGACTTATGAAGTTGATGACTGAGGTGTATTGTCCAAGGAACGAGATTCAGAAGATGGAGACTGAATTGTGGAATCTGACCGTGAAAGGAAACGACTTGACTGCTTACACTCAAAGGTTTCAGGAGTTGATTTTGTTGTGTACTAGAATGGTCCCTGACGAAGAGGACAGAGTGGAGAGGTTTATTGGAGGATTACCAGACAACATTCAAGGAAATGTGATTGCTGCGAATCCGGCTAGACTCCAAGATGCCATACGCATTGCTAACCAATTGATGGACAAGAAGCTTCAGGGTTAT
Organism: Tanacetum coccineum; assembly: GCA_026074375.1. Classification (NCBI taxonomy): domain Eukaryota; kingdom Viridiplantae; phylum Streptophyta; class Magnoliopsida; order Asterales; family Asteraceae; genus Tanacetum; species Tanacetum coccineum. The sequence continues at coordinate 70,931 of BQNB010013463.1, read as the reverse complement.
GCTGCAAGGAGTGCTGAGAATAAGAGGAGGATGGAAAGTAACCCCAAGGGATAACCATGGACAACACCCACCATTTAAGAGGCAAAATGTTAGTAGGCAGAATATGGCTAGAGCCTATACGGCTGGGAATAATGAGAGGAAAAGGTATGCTGGACCTCACCCACTCTGCAACAAGTGCAGATACCACAATGTAAAGCCATGTATAGTGAAGTGCAATAATTTTAAGAGAGTTGGTCACCAGACAAGAGATTGCAGATCTGCAGCTGCTGTTCCAAATACGCAAAGAGCCCTACTTGGGAATCAACAAGGTGTTATTTGCTATGAGTGTGGGAGACCGGGACATGTGAAGAGAGAATGTCCAAAGTTAAGAAGGGGAACCGAGTTGGGAACAAGACTAGAAACCAGACTAGAAGTAACAAAGCTACAACAAGGGCTTACGCCATTGGTGGAGAAGGAACAAACCCTGGCTCCAACGTTGTCACGGGTACGTTTCTTCTCAATAACTCTTAAGCTTCTATGTTATTCGATTCGGGAGCCGATAGAAGTTTTGTGTTGTCTACCTTTAGTGCTTTGCTTGATGTTGCACCATCCACTTTAGACACTAGTTATGCCGTAGAACTTGCCGATGGAAGAATTTCAGAAACAAATGTTGTTCTTAGAGGTTGCACGTTAGGATTATTAGGTCATCCGTTCGACATAGATCTAATGCCCGTAGAACTTGGTAGTTTCGACGTCATCATCGGTATGGATTGGTTGGCGAAGTACCACGCGTTGATCGTTTGTGACGAGAAGGTCGTCCGTATTCCTTATGGAGATGAGGTGTTGATAATCCGAGGTGATAATTGCGATGGCGGAAGTAAGCTGAACATCATATCGTGTACGAGGACCCAGAAGTATATTCAGAAGGGATGTCAAGTCTACCTAGCGCAAGTTACATCCAAGAAGGCTGAGGATAAGTCGGAGGAGAAGCGACTTGAGGACGTGTCAATCGTACAAGAATTTTCGAAAGTCTTTTCAGAAGACTTGCCTGGACTGCCACCTGCTTGACAAGTTGAATTTCAAATCGAATTAGTCCCCGGTGCTACACATGTAGCACGAGCCCCGTATCGATTAGCACCAGCCGAAATGCAAGAGTTGTTCACACAATTGCAAGAACTTTCTGACAGAGGATTTATAAGACCCAGTTCTTCACCCTAGGGAGCACCGGTTTTGTTTGTCAAGAAGAAAGATGGTTCTTTTCGGATTTGTATCGACTACCATGAACTAAACAAACTTACTATAAAGAACCGATACCCACTTCCGAGGATCGACGATCTGTTTGATCAACTTCAAGGGTCAAGAGTCTACTCTAAGATCGACCTGAGATATGGTTATCATAAACTCAGAGTTCGTGAGGAAGACATTCCAAAGACAGCATTTAGGACTCGTTATAGACACTACGAGTTCCAAGTAATGCCGTTTGGCTTGACTAACGCACCGACAGTATTCATGGATTTGATGAATAGGATGTGCAAATCGTATCTGGATAGATTCGTAATTGTATTCATCGATGATATTTTGATCTACTCCAAGAGCATAAATGAGCACGAAGAACACCTTAAGTTGATTTTGAAGTTATTGAATGAGGAAGAATTGTACGCCAAGTTTTCAAAGTGTGAGTTTTGGCTGTCGAAGGTATAATTTCTTGGTCACGTGATTGATAGTGAAGGCATTCACATTGATCCAGCTAATATTAAGTCTATCAAGGATTGGGCGTCACCCAAGACACCAACTGAGATCCGTCAATTTTTAGGTTTGGCTAGTTACTACCGACGATTTATCGAAGGTTTTTCAAAAATCGCTAGACCTATGACGAAACTGACTCAGAAAAGTATGAAGTTTGATTGGGGAGAAAAGGCAGAAGCTGCGTTTCATTTGTTGAAGCAAAAATTATATAGTGCGCCAATTTTGGCTTTACCTAAGGGAAGTGAGAACTTTGTGGTATACTGTGATGTTTCACATAAAGGGTTAGGCGCGGTTTTGATGCAAAGGGAGAAGGTCATAGCCTACGCATCCAGACAACTCAAGGTTTACGAGAAGAACTATACAACACACGACCTAGAGCTTGGTGCAGTAGTGTTTGCCTTGAAGATGTGGAGACACTATCTGTACGGTACAAAGTGCGTTGTGTTCATTGATCACAAGAGTTTACAACACATTCTCGATCAGAAAGAGCTGAATATGAGACAACGACGTTGGTTAGAGTTGTTAAGTGACTACGTCTGTTAGATTTAATATCACCCAGGGAAGGCGAATGTGGTGGCTGATGCCCTGATCCAAAAAGAGAGAAGCAAGCCGCTATGAGTTTGAGCCTTAGTTATGACTATAGGGTTAAACCTTCCTAAGCAGATTTTGAGTGCTCAATCGAAAGCCAGAAAGGAGGAGAACTTCATCAACGAAGATTTGCATGGCATGATTAACAAGTTAGAACCTCATGCTGACGGAATGTTATGTTTGAATAACCAGAGTTGGATTCCGTGTTTCGGAGAGTTGAGGGCCTTGATTATGCATGAGTCGCATAAGTCAATGTATTCCATCCATCCTGGATCGGAAAAGATGTACCATGACCTTAGGAGGCTATATTGGTGGCCCAACATAAAAGCAAAAATTGCTACTTATATCAGCAAGTGTTTAACATGTGCCAAGGTTAAGATAGAATATCATAAACCATCAAGTTTGTTGGTTCAACCAGAGATCCCACAATGGAAATGGGAGAATATAACAATAGACTTTGTGACTAAGTTGCCAAAGCCGGCAGCCGGTCAAGACACGATTTGGGTAATCGTTGATCATCTCACTAAGTCTGCTTATTTCTTGCCTATACGAGAAGATGACACGTTAGAGAAGTTGACAAGACAGTACTTGAAGGAAGTAGTCTCAAAGCATGGAGTGCCAGTTTCGATCATCTCTGATCGTGATGGGAAATTTACGTCACATTTTTGGAAGTCCCTTAATAAAGCATTAGGTACTCGATTGGATATGAGTACAACTTACCATCCAGAGACCGATGGTCAAAGTGAGAGGATCATTCAGACGTTGGAGGACATGTTACGTGCCTGTGTACTCGACTTTAAGGTTGGGATAGACACCTAACGTTGGTAGAATTCTCGTACAATAACAGTTACCATACCAGCATTAAGGCTGCTCCATTTAAGGTGTTGTATGGGTACAAGTGTCGATCGCCTATCTGTTGGGCTGAAGTTGGAGATAGTCAGCTCACTGGCCTAGAGATCATCCACGAGACGACTAAGAAGAACATTCAAATCAAGAGCCGTATCCAAGCCGCCCGTGATCATCAAAAGAACTATGCCGACGTAAGACAAAAACCTCTTGAGTTTCAAGTAGGATATAAGGTCGTGTTAAAAGTATCTCCTTGGAAAGGAGTGATACGTTTTGGCAAACGGATAAAGTTGAATCCTTGTTATATTGGACCTTTCAAGATCATTGCTAAAGTAAGAACCGTTGCCTATCGACTTGAACTCCCAGAGAAATTGAGTAGAGTTCATAGTACGTTTCACGTCTCGAAATTGAAGAAATGCTTAGCTGATGAACCTCTTGCTATACCACTGGATGAAATCCAGGTTGACGACAAATTGCACTTCATCGAAGAACCTGTCGAGATCATGGACCGTGAGGTCAAGCGTCTGAAGCAGAGTCGTATTCCGATTGTCAAAGTACGCTGGAACTCTAGGAGGGGTCCTGAGTTCACCTGGGAACGTGAAGACCAAATGCAAAAGAAATACCCGCACCTTTTTTTGTACCCCTGAATGAGAAATTGGGAGGAACATGAAGGCAGGAATAGAGGAAATGGAAATAGAAGGTAACCGAGGAATTGGGATTAGAAGGTAAGGGTGGGTATGGAAATAGAGGTAAACAGAGGAAATGAAATTGAGGAAATGGAGAAAATGGGAAATGAATAGAAATGGGAATATGGCATATGAACTATGGGGTTTTATGCCAGTGGATCGAAGTGTGCACATTACAAGAATTCTTAATGTAAGCCACATAATTTCTCAGGAAACCAAGGCGTTGTCGGATTGACCCGCTGGTTCGAGAAAATGGAGACTGTGTTCAACATCAGTAATTGTCCACCGAAGTACCAAGTGAAATATGCTACATGCACACTACAGGACAGTGCTTTGACTTGGTGGAACACTTATAAGAGAACAATTGGTGTTGATGCTGCATATGCCATGAACTGGGCTGGACTTATGAGGTGTGTGATGACGATGTGTCTGCGCCGAGGAATGAAATCCACAAGATGGAGACTAAATTATGGAATATGGACCATGAAAGGGAAATGGACTTGATGCTACACTCAATTTTTTGGAGTTGATTTTTGTTGTTTACTAGAAGGGGTCTTGACGAAGAGGACAGAGTGGAGAGGTTTATTGGAGGATTACCAGACAACATTCAAGGAAATGTAATTGCTGCACAATCGGGCTAGTCTCCACGATTACCACTACACATTGCTAACCAATAGATGACAAGAAGCCTACAAGGTTATGCTGCAAGGGTGCTGGGAGAATAAGATGAGGTTTGAAAAGTAACCAAGGGATAACATAGATAACAACCACATTTAAAGGTCAAAATGTTAGTGGGAGAATGTGGCTTGAGCTACATGGATTGGGACAATGAGAGGAAAGCGTATGATGACCTCACCCACTCTGCAACAAGTGCAGATACCACCATGTAGGGCCATGTACAGTGAAGTGCAATATTTGTAAGAGAATTGGCCACGAGACAAGAGATTGCAGATCTGCAGATGCTGTTCCAAACACGCAAAGAGCCCCAATAGGGATTCGCATCAAGGTTTGTTATTTGCTTGCGTGTGGGTGGATCAGGACATGTGAAGAGAGAATGTCCAAAGTCAAGAAACCAGAACTAGGGTAACCGAGTTGGGGAACAAGACTGGAAACCAGACTGGAGGGTAACGACGCTACAGCCCAAGGGCTTACGCATTGGTGGAGGAGAGAACAAACCCTTATTCAATGTTGTTCACGGGTACGTTTCTTCTCAATAATTGTTATGCTTCTGTGTTATTCGATTCGGGAGCCGATAGAAGTTTTGTGTCGTCTACCTTTAGTGTTTTGCTTGATGTTGCACCATCCACTTTAAACACTAGTTATGCCGTAGAACTTGCCGATGGAAGAATTTCATAAACAAATGTTGTTCTTAGAGGTTGTACGTTAGGATTATTAGGTCATCCATTCGACATAGATCTAATGCCCGTATAACTTGGTAGTTTCGACGTCATCATCGGTATGGATTGGTTGGCGATAGTACCAGCGTTGACTGTTTTTAAGACGGAGAAGGTCATCCGTATTCCTTATGGAGATGAGGTATTGATACTCCAAGGTGCTAATTGCGAGGCGGGAGAAAGCTGAAACATCATATGTATACGAGGACCCAAAGTATATTCAGAAGGAGATGTCAAGTCTACCTAGCGCCAAGTTACATCCAAGAGGTTGGATGATATATTTAAATTTAGTAACCTCATATCTACTATGATGTATGACCCCTTTTATTTATAGGTTAGGCGACGGTGAAGGTATTATTAAAATGACTGGACGTGTGCAACTTATTTGTGAATTATGTTTGGACACATATACAACTATCGCATATTCCGCACTGCAGAAGAGACATTGTATTGAAAAGCACGCTCCTTGCAAAGATGATTGCCCTTTGGGTGCTGCTTCGAATTCTATGCAGGACGGTCTGCATATAGGTATGTCTGATCACTACTAATAGTAATACAGAGTTCGAAAGCTTGGTTGTGTGTAATTAGCTTTTTTTATTGTACTGAATTTTTACAACGCGTCGGTATTACATGTATGCTAAAACAAACAGCGGGTACCTTAAAATCCGTTCAAGCTAATGGTCAAGTATATTATCCTGCTGATACATGTTTGAGAATTTATTTTTTTATGTCCCTTAACTGAATGGTTTGAACAATCAACAACACATAAAACAATTTTTGTCCGAACACCACTTAAAACACTTATGTCCAAGCAGCCTATGTTACAAAGTTTATTATAATACAACTTATGGTTGTCGGGATATAAGACTAGCTATTAGTCGCCAATTGATTCCTTATTTTCTTAGATTTGGATTAGAAGTTACACTTTTATACTATTTTTACTCCTTTTCGGCCCTTTAAAGGAATTTGTTTGATTTTATTGCAGATCGTAATCTACAGGTGACTGAATTTGACGTTAGATTTGTATGTAACAAAGACATTTTGAAGCTTAAACTAAATGAGTATTTATGTTTCCCATAACCAAGAATACATTTAGTCGTTTGTCTAAAGAGGTTTGTATCATATAAGAGCAAATATGTATTTATGTGTTGACATTGGTTTTTAAGTGCATGGCCACAATGGCCTGCTATGTACTTGGAATGTTGTTTTGTAACTGCATTCACTACGTTGGTCTGGTGTATTTGTTTTGTTAATATATAAAACCTGGCAATAATTTTGATTTGTGGACCTTACTATCCCTCGACGATGACAACAACAAACAACGCCGACTGATCGTCCCGCAGCGGAGCGCGGGCCGACCAACTTGTTTAGAATAATGTCGCACTATTATTTTGTTTTCATGCAATTTGCACCCTTATGATTTAAAGAAAACTTATTTGGCCTTATTAAAGTCCTTATAAATTGCAAATACTTTCACTCCAGAGTATCATATATAGATATCTTAGAAAATTTCTCTCTTGATTCTAGCATCAAATATTTTTGTGAACTAAAGCTCCATGTTCCCCATACTTCATATAAGCATTAGTGATAGCCAGTTTCCATAATTCTTATGAGTTTATTTTGATAAATGACACACTTAGTGTAGTCGTGTAATTATTTCTCTTCTACTTAAAGTCATGACATCTGAAATTAGTACGGCGTAAGATTTTTACATTCGAAGATCCGTAACCACATCCACATAGTTAGAACTTCACACACTTTGTGCGAAGATTAAAGACAATGATACATTATGAGATGAAAACAAAAGCTAAATCAAACGAAGAAAAAGCTACCAACTAGCTAGGAGACCACCATTGCTATATCGAAATAGTATAGGGTGTTCACGTAAACCTTGAATAAATGACAAGTATCAAAGTTGAGATGTCTCGTACACAGGGCTAAGGCCTAAAATTGTCCTAAGATCCTCTAGGATAACAAACTAATGGCCGAAGAATAACCAATTGACGAATAGATCATACACCAGCCAAGTTTTTTTTGCTTTATTCTTGGAGTTGTTTGGGATTGCTCATTTCAGATTATATATACACTCTGAAAATATGCCATATTTACTTTTAAATGATCTATTTTCAAACTAAACAAATACAGAGTAGCACACTCTATACATTTTAAAGATATCTCGCAAATATACACTACTACACAACAGGGCAAATGCTACGAAAATTTGTAACAGAAATTTTCCGTAGCAAATTTGCAACGGGTTTGCAACATATTTGCAACGGATTAGCAATGACACAGAAATTCATTGCAAAAATTAAAGTAATTTCTTTTATACTTATTTTTAAATAGTCCGTTGCAAATCCGTTAACTTTATTTGAAATTTGTAATGGATTTGCAACGGAGTATCAAAAAAATATATTAAATAAATTATTATTAACTTCCGTTGCAAAATCGTTGAAATTTTTTAAATAATTGCTATGAATTTGCATCGGAATAACTATAGTAATCTAATTTCAATTTATTTTCAATAATTCGTTGCAAATCCATTGCAAACCCGTTAATGGATTTGAAACAAAATATTTAAAGTAAATATAAAAGAAAATATTATTTGTTTCCGTTGCAAAATTGTTGCAATTTTTTATATAATTGCTAACATTTTGCAACGAAACATGATCATAATTTATTTTTTAATTATTTTTAATATTTTATTATAATCCTTTTGCAATTTACAGTATAATTGCTACGAATTTGCAGTAGAAATTAATAAAATTTTCTTTTTTATTGTATTCAATATTTTGTTGATATTTTTGTAATAAAATTTGAAAATATCTATATGCTTATGCAACATACTATTATTAGTTTCTATATATAATTCAACTAAAATTTTCTAAATAAATTGCTATGGATTTGCAATGAATTTTGAATGTTTAATCATTTCTAACTAATCGGTGCAAATCCGTATAGTATTGTATAATGTTGCAATGAGTTGTATTGTTTTTATGTGTTGCAATGAGTTTGTATTATGTACTCGTTGGTAGTTGTGAAAGTCTCAATTAACACGTCTATACGAAATTATACGACACTAATGTAAACAGATAACACAAGTAATAACTTTTCAATCGTGTAATGCTTTATTAATGTAATCAAAGTATTACAAAGTGTTATAGATCACACTTGTTGAATGACAATTTAAAATTACCCTTTGAACAAGTAAACTTAACAAATTATCAAGTTTATGAGTGAACTTATATAGACCCGCTGATAGGATCAGCAGACTATCTTGTAAGTTCGACAAAGAAGTAAATGCATATAATAATTGTCACAACCCGTGAATTTTTGTTCAATATCATAACCGTTTTCCGTCTAATAATTTGAATTTTTATAAGTTTCGTATAACTTTTACGCGTAACCGGGAAGTTGTCCCGTTAATATCTGAGAATCGTCTCCGGGAGCGAACCATATTGTATTTTATCGTAGTCTTTCGTCAGTGGACGCGTTTTTACGTTTTTAAGCAATAATTAAAATTTCATAATTTTCCGTGAAGTCGTTATGCGTTTTCAATATTTGCGTATCCCGAATATTACAAGTAACATTTGATGTGCATGCATGCTTGAAAATTAATTCAATATCTAGCACTAGTGATCCTAAAATAGTTGAGACCATTTTGGTCCCCCCCCCCTTGTGGCTCTTATGCACGTCCAAACCAACAACTAGCAACATTGGGATGCCATTTTCATATTTGAATTCACTAGACAATCATCCAACAAAATGGGAAAAGGACTAGTACTAGGAATCATGTGATAGGAGGATCATTTTGGTCCCCTCCTCCTTTGTCCCTTCTTGCCGTGACCACCACACACACACCTTTGGTGTGTGAAATTCTCCTTAAAATGCATTGTTGCTTCTCATTTCTTGCATACCTTTCACATATACAAGTTTCACTCTCTCTTTTGCTCCTTGTCTCTCTAAAACACATGACACAAACACAAATACATACAAAACCATACATTTTTCACTTTCAATCATTTACATTTGAAGACAAGTTGAAGGTTTGATCATTTAAGATCATTCGGGTATAAAATAAACAACGTTTGGGTTGTTCTCGATCTTTGTTCATCTCTAAAAATCATTTTTCTTTGTAAGTCTCCAAATCCTCAAATAACTTGTACTTTTCTACTCTTCTTGATGCATAAACCTTTGTTGTACATCTTGTTTTATAACAAGAATGATTTTGAAAATACATAAACCTTAAAAGGTTATAGTTGTGGTTCGAAAATATTATGAATAAATACAAGGAAATCATAGTTTCGTAATCGTGGTTATTTTTATGTAATAATACTTGTACTTTTAAGCTTTTTGTATTCGGCTTATATTTATGAGCTTATTTGAGAGCTTGTTTGATTATTTGAACTTACTTTAGCATATACATATACACGAATAAATAAGAAAACATAAAGAAATATTATCTTAAGCTTATTTCTTGTGACTTAAATTTAGTAAACTTATTTCTAGCTTATTTTTGTAAGGGTAAAACATTAAGTTTATTTGACTTAACCAATAAGCTCAAATAAAGCTTAATGGGCCTACAAACCCACATCACCCATAACATAAACCCACGGCCCAAGCTTATTCATAAGCTTATGGGTTCGGTTTATTTGTCTTGGCTTATTATGAGCTTGTGGTAGCTTATTGATGAACCTAGAACTTGTTTATATCTTTTTAGTATATCGGACTTATTTATTTCATACTTTTTCATATTAAAGGCGTAGTGGGCCTAAAAGCCCAATAAGAGTTTTAGTGACTCGTTAGACTTGTTTTAAACGGAAAACGATTATGTAGAGTTTGTAAAATGTAAATTTGGATTTGGAAATGGTTTGAAATTTGTTTTTGATAAAGTCTATGACTTTGGAAAAATGTGTAAACACGAACGGGTTATGCCGAAATTTTTGTAAAAACCTTACACTTAGAAATTTCTTAGAAAACATAAATAATAAAACGTTTTGACTAAATTACTTAACGATTTGGAAATGCCAATTTATAAATAATAATTTTATTTATACGTTAATAATAATATAATATTATATTTATATAACTAATATAATATTATATACATACTTACTACAACTTAAGACCTTTCATAAAAACCGCTCACTAATGTTTTAATACACAAATAACGTTTACCAAAACTGAATAATAAATGTTCATGCATCAAATCTCATACGTTAACTTTCCGAGACTAAATCGAAACCCGTATTCTTCTAGGTCATACCCGTGTACCACCGTTCGTTTCGAGTGACCCTACTTTTGACGTGTACTCTTTACCATATCATCAAGGTGAGTTCATAGCCCCACACTTTTACTCATTTTGAATAAATGTTTTTATAACTTTAGGGTGAGAAACATTGCTTGTTTTTAAAATCGAACACAAGTATTTTCATGAGAATTTTTCCCTGTTTACGTGTTGCCTAAGTAGTGCTAGACCTCCTATTTCCCAAAACTATCATGAACTGTTAATCTCTTGACCGGAGGACCGGTTGAGGGAGCGCGAGTGAATAAATAGATCTATTGGGACTAATTATCCCTATCCGGGTAAGTCACACTTACTACCCACTGGTCGCCCGCTTAAACGGATATATGTCATGTCGAATTTCGGATAGGAAATCTTAGGTCGGATTTCCTCTAGGGCAATCCAACCTATAGCTATATGAAAGCTATGTCTCAGAATTAGCATCGGTGTCATGAGCTTAGTGCAACGTAAATACCTTTTATGTGAAGTTGTATTTGTTATAACTGTCGCATGCCTGTAAAATCTTGCGGTCCACTATTACATCAAATTAAACCTATGAATTCACTCAACTTTATGTTGACCGTTTTAAGCATCTTTTTCTCAGGTGCTTAGCTTGGAAGATGTTGCCCGATCTATATGAAGTCAAATTGCCCGAACCAGTTTTTAGATTTCATCTATGTTATCTTAAATATCGTTGTTGAACTTATTAAAGCTTCCGCATTTTAACTTTTGAATCTTTTAAATTTGATTGATGTAAACTTATTATTATTTTAAATTTATGCAACGGTGTTTATTTTTAAAACGTACCTTTAGAGGTCGTTCTTTATGCTTTGTACTTGAGATATCCAGGAACGTCACGCCTTCGGAGACGTATTCCGTCCAGGGCCCGTTTGGGGGTGTGATAGATTGGTATCAAGAGCCAAGGTTATAGAGAACCAGGTAGTATAAACTAGGTATAGACTATAACCAGTATGTGATCCTACGTGATTATGTGCCTTACGTGATTTTACATAGTACGTATACATAATTAAATACTATATAAATAATATATATGTATTAAATACTAAGTATAACTAATATTACCATAAGTATTTCTCATTTCATCCCATCATGCCGTACTCGATGACCCGCGTATTCATTTGTTCATTTTGCATTCATCCAGTTACCCATTCACCCGATCATATGTTGCATCATGCATGGATGATATAAAGATGATTTATATAAACTATGCTTGTGCAGGTCATGGCTATTTCAGTTATCTTAGTTTCTTCGGATTCATCAGAGGATAGCGCGGGGACACCTGCTAGACGAGTTATCTTGTTTGGTACTATCCCCACCGCTATTCCCGACACCACACCAGTGATTACTCCACCCACTACTCAAACTGACACTACAGTGATACCCATAGAGACACCTATCATAACACCTACTATACCACCATCCCCAGATTATACACCAGCATCTCCTTATTACTCGCCTGCATCTGATTCAGAGTCTGATCTATCTAAGGATCCATCATCAGACCATATACCACCATTACCAGCTATCTTAGCATTTTTATCATCGACTAACGACACCATAGACAGTGATACACCAGATACACCACCATCACCTACCCATGGTACACCTTTCACTGAGATTACCTCTTCTACCCAGAGATGAGAGTTCTGAGCAGTCTAGGTCTAGAGGGACTGATATAGAGGTGGATAATGATGTTGAGAGGAGTGATGGGATGGACATTGACCCCGTTAAGGCAATTATCAAGGCGTGTTTTGATTTTGCTGATATTATTAGAGCTAGTGGAGTTGATGTTAGGGTTGAGACTGTGACCGTTGCTCGGGATGATGTTGAGACGTGTACGAGAGACCCGATTGTAGTTAGTGACGATGACGATACACCACCTGTGGTACCGGAGGTTACCCCTGAGCCTGCTCAAAAGGGAGCAGTAGGGAGTACGTATAAGACATTCAAAGATTTGGTTCAGAGGTTCTATGATCACACAGAGGCTATCCCAGTCCATCGTATACAGGTCATTGAGGGAGTCCAGAGGGAGCAGGGACATAGGATTGTTAGGGTTGAGTCGACAGTCACTGCTTTAAAGGCGGGGAAATGGGAGGGTTGTTCAGAGGATAGTTTTGAGCCATACGTACCTAGAGAGGTTGGTTTAGGAGTTGACATTGAGGATGAGAGTTTTGAGCAGTTTAGGTCTAGAGGGACTGATATAGAGGTGGATGATGATGTTGAGAGGAGTGATGGGATGGATATTGACACCGTTTAGGCAATTATCGAGGCGTGTTTTGATTTTGCTGATATTATTAGAGTTAGTGGAGTTGATGTTAGGGTTGAGGCTATGACCGTTGCTCGGGATGATGTTGAGACGGGTACGAGAGACCCGATTGTAGTTAGTGACGATAGAGATACACCTTCTGTGGTACCGGAGGTTACCCCTGAGCCTGCTCAGGAGGGAACAGCAGGGAGTACGTATGAGACATTGGGAGATTTGGATTAAAGGTTTCGTGATCACATAGAGGCTATCCCAGTCCATCGTATACAGGTCATTGAAGGAGTCCAGAGGGAGCAGGGACATAGGATTGTTGGGATTGAGTCGGCAGTCACTGCTTTGACTGAGAGGATTGCTGAGTTAGAGAGGGATAACAGGAGGCTAAAAGGCACCACGAGTGTTGAGAGTTAGAGAGTTGACCGACTCCAGCGTGGCATGTCACGTATGCAGAGAGAGCTGAGGCAGATACGGTGGTTTTGATTTTATGATCGAGTAGGAGTTGGCAGATTTGAGGTGTGTACTAGGAAGCACATGGGCTACCGTCCTTAGATATGTTCATTAGTGTTGCAGTATTGAGCAGTAGCGTTTAGTGATGACCGTAGCGTTAGAAACTCGTATTTTCTATATTTTGAAACCAATGTGATGTAATTACTAATGTTCGATGATATGAAATTGGTATTTATCTATGATATGATGTCATGATTTGATTTACTTATGCTTTTGCGTCATGCATTATGGGGTTTCCATAAATATATTTCGATCATGTATTTTCTATGTGAATTAACCATAAATTTTATTTAACACCGTTAGTGATCTCGCATCACCTAGAAATCTCATCGAGTGTTACGTTGTTATGTTGTAGGAAGATGCCTAACACCCGATCCGGAGCATCCATGACCTATGAGGAGGTTGAAGAATTGGTTACTCGTAGAGTAGCTAAAGAGATGGAGGCTCGTGAAGCCGTAAAGCCGTAATGAACCTTGAACCCCTGAATGAGAATGAGGATGAACAAGAAGGTGGGAATAGAGGAAATGGAAATGGAGGTAATAGAGGAAATGAGAATGGAGGTAACGGAAGAAATGGAAATGGAGGTAATGGAGAAAATGGAAATGGAAATAGAAATGGGAATCATGGCATGAACTATGGAGGTTTCATGCCAGTGGCTCAAGAGTGCACATTCCAAGGCTTCTTGAAATGTAAGCCACATAATTTCTCAGGAACCGAAGGCGTTGTCGGATTGACCTGCTGGTTCGAAAAAATGGAGACTGTGTTCAACTATTGTATTGTCCACAAAATACCAAGTAAATAGCTTACATGCATATACAAAGATAGTGCTTTGACTTGGGTGGAACTCTCATAAGTGAAAGTGGTGTGATGCTGCAAAAAAATAAAAAAAAAAATAACAATAAAACACTTCTCTTAACGCATGAACTGGGTTGGACTTATGAGGTTGGATGACAGAAGTGTATGCCCGTAGAATGGAAACCAGAGATGGAGTATCTGAATTGTGGATTCTGACCGTAAAAGGAAACAACTTGGACTACTTAACATCAAAGGTTAGAGTTGTTTTGTTGTGTACTATAATGGTCCCTGACGAAGAGGACATGGTGGAGAGGTTTATTGGAGGATTACCGGACAATATTCAAGGAAATGTGATTGTTGCGAATTCGGCTAGACTCTAAGATGCCATACGCATTGCTAACCAATTGATGGACAAGAAGCTCCAGGGTTATGCTGCAAGGAGTGCTAAGAATAAGAGGAGGATGGAAAGTAACCACGAGCATATCCTATCGGACTACAAACCATATTTAAGAGGCAAAATGTTAGTGGGCATAATGTGGCTAGAGCCTACATGGCTAGGAACAATGATAGGAAATGGTATGTTGGACCTCACCCACTCTGAAACAAGTACAGATACCACCATGTAGGGCCATGTACAGTGAAGTGCAATAACTGTATGAGAGTTGGACACCAGACGAGAGATTGCAGATCTGCAGCTGCTGTACCAAACACGCAAAGAGCCCTACTTGGGAATCAACAATGTGTTATTTGTTATGAGTGTGGGAGACCAGGACATGTGAAGAGAGAATGTCCAAAGTTGAGAAACCATAACCATTGGAATCGAGTTGGGAACAAGACTGGAAACCAAACTGGAGGTAATGAAGCTACAGCAAGGGCTTACGCCATTAGTGGAGGAGGAACAAACCCTGATTTCAATGTTGTCACGGGTACGTTTCTTCTCAATAACCGTTATGCTTTTATGTTATTCGATTCGGGAGCCGATAGAAGTTTTGTTTCGTCTACCTTTATTACTTTGCTTGATGTTGCACCATCCACTTTAGGACATTGTTATGCGTAGAACTTGCCGATGAAGAATTTATAAAACAATGTTGTTCTTAGGGTTTGAGTTGGATAATTAGGTCATTCCGTTCGGACATAGATCTATGCCCGTAGAAAACTGGTAGTTTGGAACGTCATCATCGGTATGGATTGGTTGGCGAAGTACCACGCGTTGATCATTTGTGACGAGAAGGTCGTCCATATTCCTTATGGAGATGAGGTATTGATACCGGTGTGATATTAGACGGGAAGTAAGCTGAACATCATATCGTATACGAGGACCCAGAAGTATATTCAGAAGGGATGTCAAGTCTACCTAGCGCAAGTTACATCCAAGAAGGCTGAGGATAAGTCAGAGGAGAAGCGACTTGAGGACGTGACAATTGTACGGGAATTTCTGGAGGTCTTTCTAGAAGATTTGCCTGGACTACCACCTGCTCGACAAGTTGAATTTCAAATCGACTTAGTCCCTGGTGCTGCACCTATAGCATGATCCCCGTATCGATTAGCACCAGCCGAAATGCAAGAGTTATCCACTCAATTGCAAGAACATTCTGACAGAGGATTTATAAGACCCGGTTCCTCACCCTGAGGAGCACCGGTATTGTTTGTCAAGACGAAAGATGGTTCTTTTCGGATGTGTATCGACTACCGTGAACTAAACAAACTTACTGTGAAGAACCGATACCCACTTCTGAGGATCGACGACTTGTTCGATCAACTCCAAGGATCAAGAGTCTACTCTAAGATCGACCTGAGATCTGGTTATCACCAACTCAGAGTTCGTGAGGAAGACATTCCAAAGACAGCATTTAGGACTCGCTATGGACATTACGAGTTCCAAGTAATGTTGTTTGGCTTGACTAACGCACCGGCAGTATTCATGGATTTGATTAATCGGGTGTGCAAACCGTATCTGGATAGATTCGTGATTGTATTCATCGATGATATTTTGATTTACTCCAAGAGCAGAAAGGAGCATGAAGGACACCTTAAGTTGATTTTGAAGTTATTGAAGGAGGAAGAATTGTACGCCAAGTTTTCAAAGTATGAGTTTTGGCTGTCAAGGGTACAATTTCTTGGTCACATGATTGATAGTGAAGGCATTCACGTTGATCCAGCTAAGATTGAGTCTATCAAGGATTGGGCGTCACCCAAGACACCAACCGAGATCCGTCAATTTTTAGGTTTGGCTGGTTACTACCGAAGATTTATCAAAGTTTTTTCAAAAATTGCTAGACCTATGACGAAACTGACTCAGAAAAGTGTGAAATTTGACCGGGGAGAAAAGGCAGAGGCTGCATTTCAGTTGTTGAAGCAGAAATTATGTAGTGCGCCGATATTGGCCTTACCGGAGGGAAGTGAGAACTTCATGGTATACTACGATGCTTCGCATAAAGGGTTGGGCGCGGTTTTGATGCAGAGGGAGAAGGTCATAGCCTACGCATCCCGCCAACTCAAGGTTCACGAGAAGAACTATACCACACACGACCTAGAGCTTGGTGCAGTAGTGTTTGCCTTGAAGATGTGGAGACACTATCTGTACGGTACAAAGTGCGTTGTGTTCACTGATCACAAGAGTTTACAACACATTCTCGATCAGAAGGAGCTGAATATGAGACAACGACGTTGGTTAGAGTTGTTGAGTGACTACGACTGTGAGATTCGATATCACCCAGGGAAGGCGAATGTGGTGGCTGATGCCCTGAGCCGAAAGGAGAGAAGCAAGCCGCTACGAGTCCGAGCCTTAGTTATGACTATAGGGTTAAACCTTCCTAAGCAGATTTTGAGTGCTCAATCGGAAGCCAGAAAGGAGGAGAACTTCATCAACGAAGATTTGCATGGCATGATTAACAAGTTAGAACCTCGTGCTGACGGAACGTTATGTTTGAATAACCGGAGTTGGATTCCGTGTTTCGGAGAGTTGAGGGCCTTGATTATGCATGAGTCGCATAAGTCAAAGTATTCCATCCATCCTGGATCGGACAAGATGTACCAGGACCTTAGGAGGCTGTATTGGTGGCCCAACATGAAAGCAGAAATTGCCACTTATGTCAGCAAGTGTTTAACATGTGCCAAGGTTAAGATAGAATATCAGAAACCATCGGGTTTGTTGGTTCAACCAGAGATCCCATAATGGAAATAGGAGAATATAACAATGGACTTTGTGACTAAGTTGCCAAAGACAGCAGTCGATCAAGACACGATTTGGGTAATCGTTAATCGTCTCACTAAGTCTGCTCATTTCTTGCCTATACGAGAAGATGACACATTAAAGAAGTTGACGAGACATTACTTGAAGGAAGTAGTCTTAAAGCATGGAGTGCCAGTTTTGATCATCTCTGATCGTGATGGGAAATTTATGTCACATTTTTGGAAGTCCCTTAATAAAGCATTAGGTACTCGATTGGATATGAGTACAGCTTACCATCCAGAGACCGATGGCCAAAGTGAGAGAACCATTCAGACGTTAGAGGACATGTTACGTGCCTGTGTACTCGACTTTGGAAAAGGTTGGGATAGACACCTACCGTTGGTAGAATTCTCGTACAATAACAGTTACCATACCAGCATTAAGGCTGCTCCGTTTGAGGCGTTGTATGGGCGCAAGTGTCGATCACCTATCTGTTGGGCTGAAGTTGGGGATAGTCAGCTCACTGGCCCAGAAATCATTCACGAGACAACTGAGAAGATCGTTCAAATCAAGATCCATATCCAAGCCGCCCGTGATCGTCAAAAGAGTTATGCCGACGTAAGATGAAAACCTCTTGAGTTTCAAGTAGGAGATAAGGTCATGTTGAAAGTATCTCCTTGGAAAGGAGTGATACGTTTTGGCAAACGGGGAAAGTTGAACCCTCGTTATATTGGACCTTTTAAGATTATAGCTAAAGTACGAACCGTCGCCTATCATCTTGAACTCCCAGAGAAGTTGAACAGAGTTCATAGTACGTTTCATGTCTCGAATTTGAAAAAATGCTTAGCTGATGAACCTCTTGCTATACCACTGGATGAAATCCAGGTTGACGACAAATTGAACTTCATCGAAGAACCTGTCGAGATCATGGACCGTGAGGTCAAGCGTCTCAAGCAGAGTCGTATTCCGATTGTCAAGGTACGTTGGAACTCTAGGAGAGGTCCTGAGTTTACGTGGGAGCGTGAAGACCAAATGCAAAAGAAGTACCCGCACCTTTTCACCAACTCTACACCCGCGGCAGAGGTTGCGTCCTAAGCTTTGAGGACAAAGCTTCTTTAATGTGGAAAGAATGTCACAACCCGTGAATTTTCATTCAGTATCATAACCGTTTTCCGTCTAATAATTTGAATTTTTATAAGTTTCGTATAACTTTTACGCGTAACCGGGAAGTTGTCCCGTTAATATCTGAGAATCATCTCCGGGAGCGAACCATATTGTATTTTATCATAGTCTTTCGTCAGTGGACGCGTTTTTACGTTTTTAAGCAATAATTAAAATTTCATAATTTTCCGTGAAGTCGTTATGCGTTTTCAATATTTGCGTATCCCGAATATTACAAGTAACATTTGATGTGCATGCATGCTTGAGAATTAATTCAATATCTAGCACTAGTGATCCTAAAATAATTGAGACCATTTTGGTCCCCCTTTGGTCTCATTTGCAACCGGATATGCATGTATATACATGCATAGGATTTAAATTTTAAACTTTATTCCTAGACATACTAGCTTGAATTAAGGTAAAGGACTTGTACTAGAATTAATGTGATAGGAAGATCATTTTGGTCCCCTTATTCTTGTCCCCTAACCGAACGGCACACAAGGAGTGTGTGTATGTGTGTGTGTGTGTGTGATCCTTGTAGTTATATTCATGTGCTTCTCATTTCTTGCACACATTTCACACACACAAGATTCATTTTCTCTCTTTGTCTCTCCCTACACACGAACCAACACAAAAACATACAAAACCATACATTTTTCACTTTCAATCATTTACATTTGAAGAATAGTTGAAGGCTTGATTATTTAAGATCATTCGGGTATAAAATAAACAACGTTTGGGTTGTTCTCGATCTTTGTTCATCTCTAAAAATCATTTTTCTTTGTAAGTCTCCAAATCCTCAAATAACTTGTACTTTTCTACTCTTCTTGATGCATAAACCTTTGTTGTACATCTTGTTTTTTAACAAGAATGATTTTGAAAATACATAAACCTTAAAAGGTTATAGTTGTGGTTCGAAAATTTTAAGCATAAATATAAGGAAATCATAGTTTCATGATCTTGGTTATTTTATGTAGTAATACTTGTACTTTTGAGCTTTTTGTATTCGGCTTATATTTGTAAGCTTATTTGAGAGCTTGTTTGATTATTTGAACTTATTTTAGCATATACATATACACGAATAAATAAGAAAACATAAAGAAATATTATCTTAAGCTTATTTTTTGTAACTTAAATTTAGTATACTTATTTCTAGCTTATTTTTGTAAGGGTAAAACATTAAGTTTATTTGACTTAACCAATAAGCTCAAATAAAGCTTAATGGGCCTACAAGCCCATGTCACCCATAACATAAACCCATGACCCAAGCTTATTCATAAGCTTATGGGTTCGGCTTATTTGTCTTGGCTTATTATGAGCTTGTAGTAGCTTATTGATGAACCTAGAACTTGTTTGTTATCTTTTTAGTATATCGGACTTATTTATTTCGTACTTTGGCATATTAAAGGCAAAGTGGGCCTAAAATTCCAATAAGAGTTTTAGTGACTCGTTAAACTTGTTTTAAATGGAAAACGATTGTGTAGAGTTTGTAAAATGTAAATTTTGATTTGGAAATGGTTTGAAATTTGTTTTTGATAAAGTCTATGACTTTGGAAAAATGTGTAAACACGAACGGGTCATGCCGAAATTTTTGTAAAAACCTTATACTTAGAAATTTCTTAGAAAACATAAATAATAAAATGTTTTGACTAAATTACTTAACGATTTGGAAATGTCAAATTATAAATAATAATTTTATTTATACGTTAATAATAATATAATATTATATTTATATAACTAATATAATATTATATACATACTTACTTACAACTTAAGACCTTTCATAAAAACCGATCACTAATGTTTTAATACACAAATAACGTTTACCAAAAATGAATAATAAACGTTCATGCATCAAATCACATACGTTAACTTTTCGAGACTAAATCAAAACCCGTATTCTTCTAGGTCATACCCGTGTACCACCGTTCGTTTCGAGTGACCCTACTTTTGACGTGTACTCTTTACCATATCATCAAGGTGAGTTCATAGCCCCGCACTTTTACTCATTTTGAATAAATGTTTTTATAACTTTGGGGTGAGAAACATTGCTTGTTTTTAAAATCGGACACAAGTACTTTCATGAGAATTTTTCCCTGTTTACGTGTTGCCTAAGTAGCGCTAGACCTCCTATTGCCCAAAACTATCATGAACTGTTAATCTCTTGACCGGAGGACCGGTTGAGGGAGCGCGAGTGAATAAATAGATCTATTGGGACTAATTATCCCTATCCGGGTAAGTCGCACTTACTACCCACGGGTCGCCCGATTAAACGGATATATGTCATGTCGAATTTCGGATAGGAAATCTTAGGTCGGATTTCCTCTAGGGCAATGCAACCTATAGCTATATGAAAGCTATGTCTCAGAATTAGCATCGGTGTCATGAGCTTAGTGCAACGTAAATATCTTTCATGTGAAGTTGTATTTGTTATAATTGTCGCATGCCTGTAAAATCTTATGGTGGACTATTACATCAAATTAAACCTATGAATTCACTCAACTTTATGTTGACCATTTTAAGCATGTTTTTCTCAGGTGCTTAGCTTGGAAGATGTTGCTTGATCTATATGAAGTCTAATTGCCCGAACTAGTTTTCAGATTTCATCTATGTTATCTTAAATACAGTTGTTGAACTTAATAAAGCTTCGGCATTTTAACTTTTGAATCTTTTAAATTTGATTGATGTAAACTTATTATTATTTTAAATTTATGCAACGGTGTTTATTTTTAAAACGTACCCTTAGAGGTTGTTCTTTATGCTTGGTACTTGAGATGCTCAACAACGCCACGCCTTCGAACACGTATTCCGTCCAGGGCCCGTTTGGGGGTGTGACAGTAAGTATCCGAACCTCTTTTCTATTATCCACTTTTAGTAGATCACTATTTAACTTTAAAACAATTGATCGTTATTTTAGGGCTGTTTTATAGGAAAAATATCAAGAACGTATGGTTGAGAGTAATAGGGCCGAATGTTGAATCGCATCCACATAATAAGGAACTATGGAACAAAGTCACTCCGCCTAATAGGGGACATACCTTTGGGGCATACAATGCGTCGATCCCGTATTTTTGTTAACGGGAACGCCTTCTACTCGTAATGCCAGTACATCACATTCACAAGTTGAGAAGGTTAGATCATTATTTTTGTGCTTACTGGCAGACTTTTTGGTAGGCTACCGTATATTTATTTGTTCAAATGATCAGTAAATAAGTATATTTAGTGGGCTACTAGAAATGAAATAAGTGCATTCGTGTGGTTTCCAGGTTTGTTGATGGTTTTACAACAGCTTGGTTATTGGATGGATATATATAGTGAAAAATACAAAGTTTGTAGTCTTATGCTCTTAGCTAAGTTAATATTAGTCCATAAAAAAATTTCAACCTCAAAAGAACAAGTTTAATTCTCCAACTCAACAAGGTAGTGACAAGCCTAGTACATATGTAAAACATGTTTGCTCAGAGAAGAGGTAATATTGCTGCTAGGGGTGTCAAATGGGTTGACGTGACCCGACCCAAACCCAACCAAACCCGATAAGACCTTATAGGTTCGGGTTGATTCGGGTCCAACTTAGCTTATCGGGTTTATCGGGTCAACCCGATTGACCCGATAGTCTAATAGGGTCGGGTTAGGGTTTTAATTGGTTTGTTATCGGGTTGACCCGATAAGCTATAATGACCCATTAACAAATCTGTAGTTTTTTTTAACTAATGGGTGTTTATCGTAGACCATAAGTCATAATTCTTGAACAAATTTATAAATTGCATCTTTAAATTTTGTTCTAGTGTATCTGCATATTTGGATCAGGAGCTTAGTTGTTTTTCTCTATTTTATATCTTGGTGCTATTAGAGGCAAAAAATGATATACCTACTGATAAAAAAATGACGCCAAATGACTACTGGTAATATACTTTGAACTACTTGTTTTTTCATTATATATTTGGCTCAAGCAAATACAAATTTCATTATCAATGTCATCAACAGGTTAGATGAGCATTTTCTTCTTTTTTTGGTAAGTGGATATAAAATCCATTATGAGTATGTATTGTTGATTTGTTTATGCCATAACATATACATATATGTTTGTCGAAATAAATAAATCAAACTTGACCGGGCTTAAACAAGAATATAAATTTGTCAATTAAACAAGATTATTAAGCACGAACAAACTTCAACTGCGTTTTTCGTGTGTATTAAAAAAGCTTTGAGTATAATGTCAACTCTTACTGTATTGTGTTGTGCCAACTCTTATATTCAGCAAAACTGAATGTGGTGTTTAAGAAAATTGGTTCGGACTATTGTTGCCTTTCTAATTGATTTAAGTATCCTTTTTAGGTTGAAGTGCTAGAAAAATCCATGAAGGACTTGGAGCAAGTGAGAGAGAAAGACAAGGAGCTTTTCGAGGAAACTATGGAACAAGAAAGAAAGCTTAACGAAGAAAAATTTAAGACATTTAAGAAAGAAACAAATGACAAGCTCGCCGAGGCGTTGCCACAATTAAAGGAGCAACCTCCTACTCTCCATTCCGCATAAACATTTGTTGATTAAGGTACACTTCGTGTTTCATACACATTTTGTTTTGAAGTAGTACATCGGATTTGGTAAAACTTGGTAGATTATACACATTTTGTTAAGAAGTGGTACATTCGATAGGATGTAGTTTATTACACTTCGTGTATAACACTTTTGGTTTAGAAGTGACACGTTTGGTATGATTTGATGCACTATGTAATATGATATTTGGATGTTCGTCTAGTTATTAACTTGAGTTTCAATTGTGCGTTCGGAATTATTTAGTTTTAGATATTTGTATATTACGGAAAAATAGCTAATTGTTGTTTTTTTTCTTCTAAAAGTGCACTCTTTTTGTAACGGAACTGTAACGAAGTCATTTCGGTGACACTCCGTTGGAAACTCGTCACAGTTTTAAACCGTTTCATATCCGTTACAATTACATACAGTTGCAAAAATCCATTGCCACTTTATGCCATTGCAAATCTATTGCAAATTTATACCGTTGCGATTTCGTAGCAAATATATTCCGTTGCAATCTCGTACCAAGTATTATCCGTTGCAATTTTCTTGCAATATATACCGTAGCAAAATCGTTGAAAATCTGTTGCAATATGTTCCGTTGCAAAAACGGTTGCTAATTTAGAATGGATTTTTCTTGGTTGGAAAACCATTGCAATTTTTTTAACCCCGTTAGAAATCCGTTGCAATTTAAATTTCCATAGAGCATTAACGCTACGGTAGGAATCCGTTGCAAATGACCATTTGCAACGAATTTGCAACCGATTCCTACCGTAACATTAGCCCAGTTTTGTTGTAGTGATTTGTGAGAATAAGGTTAAGCTTTTCATGATCTTTGATATTTTTTATCGACATTCAACATCTATTTGCATTGGTTTTTTTTATGGTATGGTTCTATTGTTTGGAGGGGATTTGGTGGTGTCGATGATGTTCATGTTTTGATAGATTGAGGGTGTTGTGTGTTGTGTGTTGTGTGTTGTGTGTTGTGTGTTGTGAGAATGACACGGTTAAAAAGAAAGAAGCATATCCTGTTTAGGAATAACTTTGTTTTTTTTCTTTATTATTTTTATTAATTTACATCGAGGCATGTTTGGTAAATTTACATTGAGATACCAAAGTTTAGAAAAGTCACATCCGCTTTTTGCAAGTTTTTTTATTTTAAATTTTGACACATATAGTTTTAGGTTAATGTTTTCCTTTTGAGATGGAAAAAACGAATTTATATATCTTTTTTCCAAATTTGGAAGTATTGTGGCTTTTTTTTTATTAAAAATACTTTTTTTTAAGATGACTTATTGTGTGTGACTCCCCAACGCCATCAAGCTTTGTAGCTACTGGAGAGCCAAGTTTAAGTGTGCAGTTACAATGAGACGGTCGAAAGACAGTGCCCACGCTTAGACACTCAGAGGCTCTAGGTTCTGCTATGTCTTCGCAGCCCTGATGACTTAAGAGAGTTCAAAGAGCCCAAACTGTGAACCTGCTACCTACAGGCAGACAACGACTGGTCTATTGTCGTAGACAGTACTGCAGTTCTTCAGTCGCTAGGATAAGCTTGTGCGTACCTGTTTGTGCATAGTTGTACTAAGACAGAGGTATGTGAGGCTAGCTCTATGAGTAACAGATAAGCAGACTGTATAGAAGGTAGACGACACGAGATCTACGATGTGCTATTTTGAGGCTGCATGATGTAAATAAAATAATAAAGAAGTGTTAGGTATAGTCATCATGTATGGGCTACAACGTTCTTCTTTGTTTTGTTCATTTGTGTTTCCAGTAATTGGAAGCATATATATGTCGGTATGTAGTGTGAATCCGTAGATGTTGAGAAAAATGCGTACACTCGTGTGTTTTCGATGTATATTTTGTAAACTACGTGCCTCAACAGCTCTAACAACATCATAACCATACCACTAGTACGCGTAGTCTAGTGAGAGTTTCCCACTAAAAGCTGTCAAGAAGACTCCTCGCGATTCGCTAGCGACTATTAATTTTGATGTATAGACTCGCATGAGTAATGTAGCTTTGTTCGTTACTTGCTTCATTTTTCGTGTTTTTGACGTCCACTAACACTAAGCGTTGTACGCGCCAATAAAGATTGATAGATTAATAGAGAATTACAGTAATCTCATTCTTCACCTGTGATCAGACTGCCGCTCTTATCTCTCCTGCTAGTCTGTGCAAATAACAAGCCTTAGATGTTAATTTCGCGCACTATATGATATGTCGTTGTTTGATGAGTTGTCTACTATGTGAGACGCGATGTATGAGTCACTCCGCACGCCTGAGTATAGTGCTTACGATCTGCAAAGTCTGTGTTTGAGCCCCCCCACACAATACTTACACATGTTAGTGGAAGTATGCATCTTCACTTAGCTCTATGGCCCCTGACATGGCTGGTAGATGTGTGTATGAGACCAGTGTGCCAGAACGATCTGAGAAAGTGTATGGTGACTCTGCCAGCAGTTTGACTCCGTGTATTGGCCCTGTCTCATTGTGTCCCCGGCACGGTAGGATCTAGCCACATTTCTTCCCATAACCTTTTGCCTTTAAATGTGTGAGTTGTCCAGTTATCTTGGGTTACTTTTCCATTCACTCATCTATGATTCTCAGCACTCCTCCTTTTATGATGGTAATAACGCTTGGGGAGCTTCTTGTCCATCTATTGGTTAGCAAAATGGTATGGTTTTTAATCCTAAATACTATACCACTATTTCCATTAGTGTGAAGCCCGCAATGATCCTTGACCCTAAAATGTAGAATGGGGATGAACAAGAAGGTGGGAATAGAGGAAATGGAAATGGAGGTAACAGAGGAAATGGAAATGGAAGTAACAGAGGAAATGGGAATGGAGGTAACGGAGGAAATGGAAATGGAGGTAAATCGGGGGAATTGGTAAATGGCAATTTAGAAATAGAAAAATAAGGGTTTCATTGCATATGACTGTGGTGTGTTTAATGCGCAGTGGCTCCAGAGTGTACAATTCTAAGACTTATTGAATTGTAAAGTCACATAATTTCTCAGAACCATAAGGCGTTGTTAGATTGACCGTTGGTTCGATAGAAAATGAAGACTGTGTTCTTAACATCAGTAATTGTCCACGAAGTTTCAAGTGAATAGTAAATGCTACAATGCAGGTACGTGATTTGACTTGATGGAACTCTATTAAATAACTTTTGGTGATTGATGCTGAATTATAGAAATGAAATGGCTTGGACTTATGAATGTTAATGTACTGAGGTGTCTTGTGTTTAGATAGGACGATTTCAGAAGATGGAGACTGAATTGTGTGATCTGACGTGTGAAATGGAAAAGACTTGACGGCTTACACTCTCAAAAGGTTTCAGGAGTTGATTTTTTGTGTAATAGATTGTCTTCTGAACGAAGAGGATATATTGAGAGGTTTATGGGGATTACCAAGACACATTCAAGATAATGTTCGATTGCATGTGAAATTCCATGGTCTAGACTCTCAAGATGCCATAAGCATTGCTATATGTTCAATTGAATGAGGACAAGTAAGCCTTCTAAGCAGTTTCTATGCTTTATGCTTGACTTGATGGGTCGATTTAGTATCAGTCTTTCATTTGCTGAGTATAAGAAGGAGGAATGGAAAGTAACCCTAAGGATAACCATAGACAAAAAACACCACACAGTTTAAGAAGGCATAAATGTTAGTGGATGTAATAGTGGCCTTAGTCTCCTTCACGGCTGGGAACAAATGAGAGGTAAAGGAGTTATTACTATGCGGGCACCTCATCAATCTCTGACAACCAAGTTGCAGAGATACCAACATGTTGGGCCTTGTACTGGAGTTGCATATATCTGTGTAAGGAGTGGGACCACAAGATATGAGATTGAGATCTGCAGTAGTTGCTATTCCAAAACAGATAAAAGAGCCACAACCCACTCTCACCCACCACTTTGGAATTTAACAAGGTGTCTGTTTTCTGCTAAATTTGTTATGGGAGAACGGGCGGATTGAGACCGTGGACGAGGGAGACCATGGGTACACATGTGAACGTTGGAGTATGTCCAAAGTTAGAACCAAAACCATCGGGAACCGAGTTAAGGACAATGACTGGAAACCAGAATGGAGGGTAACGAAGCTAGCTGTTAAGGGCGTTACAACCACATTGGTGGCAGGAGTGGAACAAACCATCGATTCCAATGTTTGTACGGTATGTTATGTTTCTTCTTTATATACTGTTTATTGCTTCTAGGTTTTATCGATTCGTGGGGGTACCCGATAGTAGTTTTTGGTTGTCGTTTACCTGAGTGCTCTTTGTTTGATATTGCCCCATATCTTTAGAAACCAGTTTATGTTATGACGTAGTTAGAACTGTCAGATGGAAGATTGTTACTTAGAAAAAAATGGTGTTTCTTAGAGGTTGCACGTTTAGGATTATGCTCCTGGAATGTACAACTTAGGTTCTAAGTATATTCCACCACCCAAACGTGCTAACTGGGTCAAACCAACCCCGTTACCTAAGAAGAAGCAAGTAACTTTCAGTGAACCCCCCAGACCTTCACTCAAACCAACTCAAAAACCAGTAGTGCATCCTAATAAGCAAACTAACGTGTGTGTGCCTATGTCTACAGGAGTAAAACCCACTTCTGGAGCTAGCAAAACTGTGCCTAAGAGAGCCCCTCGGAATCATAGTTCTTTGCCGGTTAAGAGTGCGAATGCGAGGAGAGTAGAAGCACACCATAGGACTTTGAATAAAAAGAATCGTGTTGATTCTAATTTGCTTGTTAAACATTCTGTTTCTGTTTCAGACTTGAACAATGTTTGTGGTGCATGTAACAAATCTTTGGTTTTTGCTAATCATACTGATTGTTTGGTTATGTGTGATGGTTCTGTGAATGTTAAACCCCACCAGACTAAGCGTTTTAAACGCCAACCCAAGAAAGAATGGAAACCAATTAAGAGAGTCTGGAAACCAATTAGCAAACCTGTTGCTAATAGCAAGCCTCAGTGGAAGCCCACTGGCAGGCATTTCTCATTGTTTGAGAAGTATCCTTTAACTAGGATCATGGAATCTACTGATATGCCAATAGAACTACCCCCGAGTGCTAGTTCTAGCCCCAAAATAACTATGGTCTCTAGGTTTACTGATCATAAACTTAGTAATCGACAGGCAGGTTCCAAAGGGATCTCTGGTATTTTTGATTGTTAACTAACCGGAACCCTTCAGGGCATCCTATCACCGTAAATGTTTGTGTTATCGCAGGTAGTACAAATTGTTCTATGGTATCTGGATTCTGGATGCTCAAGACATATGACCGGTGATCGTGCACGTCTTATCAACTTTGTAGAAAAGTTCATTGGTACAGTGAGATTTGGCAACGATGAATATGCAGCTATCATTGGCTATGGTGATTATAAACTGGGTGACACTATCATCTCTCGAGTCTATTATGTTGAAGGACTCAAGCACAACCTATTCTCAGTAGGACAGTTTTGTGATGGAGGTTTAGAAGTTGCATTCCGACAGCATTCATGTCACATCCGCAACTACGATATGGTAGATCTACTCAAAGGTTCACGGACAACCAACCTGTACTCCATCTCACTGAATGATATGATGTCAGCTTCACCAGTTTGCTTGCTTACAAAAGCCTCTTCCACGAAGTCATGGTTATGGCATCGTCGGTTGAATCATCTGAATTTCGGGACATTGAACGAATTGGCTCGGAAAAATCTAGTCAGAGGATTACCCATGCTGAAATATGACAAAGACCATTTGTGTCCATCTTGTCAGCTAGGTAAAAGTAAGAAAGCATCACATCCACTAAAGACGGAAAACACCAATACTGAAGTTTTCATACACAACATATGGACCTCAGCGACCAATGAGAACGTAAAGTAAATCAACGGAAAGAAGTATGTTTTGGTGATAGTGGATGATTACAACCAGGATTTGGATGGTAAGAAATTTCCTTCCCCGAAAAACAAAGGATGTAAACTCCTCAAGTGATTGAGAAGTTTATTGTGAAGACCAATAGACCCTTCAATGCAATTGTTTCGCTTCGTCAGAACAAGATAATGGGTGGGGGGAAAAACAGAGTGTTATGAATAAGTCACTCGACTGATGGTTTGAGAGTGGTTGGTATTTCACATGAAACGATCGTACCTCGGTCTCCACAACAAACGGCGTTGTCGAAAGACGGAACCGAACTCTTATGGGAACTACACGTACTATGCCTCATCTTTGCGAAAGCTCCACTGTTCTCTATGTCTGAAGCTGAAGCCACTGCTGATATACACATAATCGATCTCTTGTACACACGCGTTCATGGAAAGACCTATTAGAAATGCTGAAATGCAAGAAACCTAATCACTAAACTTTTCCGAGTATTTGGATTCCCTGATGCTATCCTACCAAAATGACCGACTTTGACTTTTGGTAATCCTAAGGCTAAAGCAGAAATAAGGGTAACTTTGTGGCTATGCACCGCACCAAGAATGCTACCGAATCTACAACAAAAGAACGCGCAAAGATTCAGGAACCGTCTGTTGCTTTCGATAACTTACTGAAGATTGAACGTCATCTGTTCAAACCAGTTAATGCCTCGCACCTCAACAAATGATTCTGGCCAAACATACAGGACTCGAACTTACTGCTCTTACAGTCAGGACGCAGCCATACCTTCACTATGAAAAAGACCCAAAACCACCTGTGTCCCCCTCCTAACAAAGAAACAGTAAATTCGATTGATTCACTTGGATGTGATATGATGAGTTGTTCCAATACCTCCGTTGTTCCGAAAACTCCGGTTACTGTTCCTTCTTGCCAACCGCACCCGAGAATGCCAATGGTTCACCTTCACAACAGTTATCTTCAGAAGCGCCTCCTACAGTTACTGAAAGCCTCTTGCCCTCATCAAATACCTCTATCCAGACTTCTATGATTCTGATGTAGAAACACTGTTCGAATCATGTTGTCAGTAATGTGTTCGATACCTATGATAGCTTCCGGAAGCCGATTCAGAGCAGATCGTCTTCCCACTCTGTCAATATCATGTTACTTCCAACAACTAATTACCTCACGATGCAAAAATGGACTCAAGCACATCCGTTGGAAAACATTATATGGGGATAAAGACCGACCTCTCTACCAGGAAACAGCTAGAAACCTGACGCAATGTGGTGTTTCTTCAAATGAATTCCCTAACATCTGTTGAACCAAAGACTTATAAGCAAGCATTAGAGCACTCGTGCTGATTGAGGCTATGCATGAAAAATTCATGAGTTTTGAACGTCTAGGATGTTTGATACATGTACCCTTTCCAGATAATATTCTTATCATACTCCCGCACAAATGGAATTTCAAAATTAAGTTGATGAATAAGGAGACGTCATGAAGAACAAAGCTCGGATTAGTAGCAAAAGGATATCGTCCAAAGCTGTATTGATTTTGAGAATCATTTGCACCGGTTGCTAGATTATGAAGGGCGATCTATACTCTTCAGTGCTCATAGTTATGCAGCAAGTAATGAACATAGGTCCTACTTCCAGATGGACGTGAAAACCTGCCATTCCTCAATGGCCGAAATGAAGAAGATGTCTATGTAGTCAACAGAAGGATTAGTAGATCCATAGCATCCATCGCATTGTACCGACTCAAGAAAGCTCTCTATGGCTTAAACAAGCTCCACGAACGTGTATGAAAAGCATCAGCGTTCTAAACAGTCAGATTACAAAAGGGCGTGGTCGATCCTACACTCTTCACGAGAAAAGCAGGCAAACATCTTCTACTGGTACAAATATATGTAGATGATATTATCTTTGCCTCTACTAACCCCAAAGCCTGCAAATTATTTGCTTTTGAAATGAACTCAACTTTCAAGATGATCAATGATGGGACAACTTGTCATACTTTATAGGATATACAAGTTTTCTCAAAATCCAGATCATCTTTATCAACCAAGTCCAAATAGGCTCAGGAAATCTTGAAAAAGTTTGGTTTTGACTTCCTGCCTCACCCATTGACACTCCCAATGGGCGAGCTCCCAACCTTATGAAGATAAGGGAGAAAGCTAATTGATCCCTACAATACTATTTTCGTTGTAATGGTAGGCCTCCTTATGTATCTTAAGTGCATCTAGACCTGACATAGTATTTTGTTGTATGTAATATGTGCACGAAAACACAAGGCTAAGCCTACTGAAATGCACCATACTACGCTATAAAGGCGGATCTATTTTCGAGACCTTAGAGGAACCAATCACATGGGGTCTGTGGTATCCGAAGGACTCCGGCTTTGAACTAAAAGCTATTGCAGATGCTGACTATGCAAGGATGTCATGACACACGGAGAAGTACGTCTGTGCAGCTCAATTTCTTGGACAGCGACTTGTTAAGCTGTCACCAAAAAGCAAAAAGTACCTGCATCTCCACTACATAGCTGAATTACATCGCACTATCATGATGCTGTGCTCAAATCACAGGATGTCGCTCTCAACTGCGAGACATGGATTTTGCGTTCAAAACAAAATACCGATGT
Organism: Tanacetum coccineum; assembly: GCA_026074375.1. Classification (NCBI taxonomy): domain Eukaryota; kingdom Viridiplantae; phylum Streptophyta; class Magnoliopsida; order Asterales; family Asteraceae; genus Tanacetum; species Tanacetum coccineum. The sequence goes on along the minus strand of BQNB010013463.1, from coordinate 39,452 downwards.
ATTGTGACAATACAAAGTGCTATTGCACAAGTGCTGTAATAGTGTTTCAACACTTTCGACTCGTCGCTCTCAAGCACATTGATATAGTCGCCACTTTATCAATGAGCAGTTGAAAGGAAAGTTGTTGAGTTGTAAAGTCGTGGAGAACAAAATAACCAACTGGCTGACATCTTTTACGAAGGCATTAGCGAGAGAGCGCTTCGCAACACTACTCCCACTGCTTGGAGTTAAACAAATGTCACTAGAGACTCTGAAGGAACTACAGGATGAGTCTGTCTCCGAGTAACCACGTGTTTCACATTGTATCATAAAAAAAACAGTTTAGAGTAGTAATTGGCCCATTGCAAAGAAGTTATTTCCATACTGTAACCCGATCTAACCCAGAGATTTAATGTACGTTTTAGTGCATTATTTCTTCCACAGACAAGAAGTTGTCTAAGACCCAAAACATTTTTCTCATAAACAATCTTATTTTTAACAAAATGTTTCGGGTTAGACCGAATCAAACATTGACACGGGTCCTTGTTTGAGGGGAGAATCCGTATAACCTAATAGTTGTTCAGGTCAAACGGGACCACTGTTGCTGATTCTACTATATTGCTGCAAAAGATTGGACAGAACGACAACGTTTACAATTTTAAGACAATTGCAGTATCATTCCTGTCTGGGTATTGCTAAGTCTTGTTCAATTACTCACTTGATTAATTTGTGCGAATTTACACCTCACGCTTCATACTGTTGATTGGATTATTGATACCATTTTAAGTCCATTCTAGATCAAAACCATTCAACAAGTTTCATACTTTTTGATCGGGGAGAGAATGTGACTTAAACATGTAAAATACGTATAATTAATTATTCGATTGATCCTAAAATGTAAAGTCCTATCCAAGCATGTGCAAAACAATCTTTCGATTATCGACGCACTTGTGTAGGGGAGCATACTTGTATATGATCAAAATTTCAATGTACCAAAAGTTTGTGTTATACACAATATCTTGCTAAATGACAAATGAATCTTTTGTTTCATGTTCGAGAAAGTGATCTAGGAAATGCTGAGAAGAGAATGTTGTACCCCAACCAGGGTATTCGTATGAAAGCACATGCCTGGTCTTGCAGACAGCGCCCACTATTGAAGTGAATTTCCATAAATTGTACTTGTACTATAGTTTTGATTTCCCAAGGCACTTCATATCTTTCGGGATATATTTCTAACATCATCAGAACATCTTATTTAAAACTTTCGTTGTGCCCCAAACAAATTTTATGAACACATCTAATGTTTCAATCATTTTTGCCACAAAAGGCCTCTACGTACTTAATTGTATTAAAAGAAAAACGCTGAAAAAGGAATTGTACGGTACATGTCCCAGACAGATAGTAGCTGATGACTACCTTACCATTCCTATTCGTAAACTACATAAAGTTTTAGACTTCGAACATATTGGTCTAGAGAACGACGCACAATAGGGAATCTGATACTTAGGTATTAGAGGAACTAGCTGTCACGTGCCGTAAAACCTGTCAAGAATTCTTTTAAAGATCTTTCTGTCACCGGTGCAGTATTCATACTGGAATCACTTGAACTCAGGAACAGAGGTTAAGTAACCCGACAGAATGAGTTTCGTCTATAACTCGGTAGTCCCGCTTCAAAAATATAAAACCTTTGTGTGGTTTTCCAAAAGTTATTTTTTGAACACATAAAGTGGATTTTACATAACAAAATTTATTGTTGGTGACTAAATTGTTCTATCATAGCGAATGACGACTCAATAGCATCCGCTGAAAGAATGCTCAATACAGAATCCTTACTCACAGTATCTGAAGAAACTCAAGAAAGTTTACATACAAAGCTTCCGCACAAACTCCTGAAAATCAATGTCCCTTCCTTTCAAATGCTAAACGTTATGGGAGATTAGAAGAAGAATACATCTAACAAAGCTTTCCATATTTCCACCAGATATGAGCAATAGTGAGCACTAAAGAATAGCGTATGGCAAAGTCAAAGTGAAAGAATATCACAAAGTAATTTCAGAGAAGTAAAAGCTTTAAAACCAGTCAAAGATCAAGATCAAGTCATCACATCAAGTTCTTAAGATCATGAACAAAGGTGTTAAATATGTGAATTACCAAAGCACAACAAGTGAAGAAACTCCTAATCAACAATGACATAAATGAGACAAAGCACGAGTGAGCTTCAAACAACTCTCATGTCTCATCTAGGGGGAGATTGTTAGGATCACATAAATGGACCCGAACAAAGAAGCTTCGGTCACTCGAAGATACAAGACAAAAGTCTAGTTCGTTTAAACATGTAATATTATGTAAACGGGCCATTAATGAAAAAGCCCATCAAAGCTCAAAATCCTCCTAGGCTAATCTTTTATTAGTATAAATACTCCTAGTTTAGTCAAATATTAGGTTAGACATTTTTAGAGAGAAAATTAGCTAGTCATTATTGTGAGGGTTTTTCTAGCCACCAAAAGGTTTTGTTTTTCTTTTTCAATCATCAATAAAGTTTTAATTTTCTGCTTCTTGATTCTACACTTCGTTGTTAAAGGTTTGTATGAATGATCATGGAACCTACAATAAGTTACACATAAGTTGAAATAAGCTGAAAAAGTCTTAATTGAAAAGTAAAACTCGTTATGTCCTCTGGCTTACAAAAGGCCCTCTATGTTATATACTATCATTCCATTCTTTGGCTTCCCAAATTGTGCTATAGTGTGAGAGGGTTTCAAACACTTCCATCTCAGCCCTTCATTTTCAAGATGTGCATCTTTCATTCTTTCTTTTGATACCCCACCCATCCTTCAATTCGTGTAGATAACCTTGAAATTGATGGAATCGCCATCATGAGCAAGTGTATAATGGGGACTTGTGGTAGATAGTTGGGTGAGGGTGAGTTATTAACCCGCTGGATAAAGGTAGAGTTGTAGGTTAAACGTGGGGAAAAGACCGTAAGGGTAATGGGGTTTGATCTTAATTGGCTTGAAATATAGTTTGGAGGGTTACAGGGGGAAAGTTTTGTGGTTTGCCAATACTTTGTCCCTCAAAGTGTGTTTATATATTGCATCACACATCCTTGTTAGTTAAACAGGTTTGAGGGGTTGGCAATTTTAACCCCTCAACCTATATATCTTAATTGCAAAGCTAGTCCCTTCTCATTACAACTTTAAGGGTTTTGGCAGATTTGCCCCCTAAAGTTGTATTTTCCAAAAATAGCAAAATAATCCTTGTCTTATTTACTTTTGAAATATAACTTAGGGATTTGGCAATTGTGGTCCCTCAAGTGTATTTTCTGCTCAGGCTTCTCAAGAGTTGACATTGACTCTGTCGGGATGAGTGACATTGACATTGACTTTTGCACTTTTTTGGATTGAATGACAATTTGCTTTGAATTTGGCTTCGACTTTCACAAACAACCTCTTTCCATTCCGTGCGTCAGTTTTGTCCATTTTTTGGCTTTGTTTTATCGTCTTTTTATGTTGATAATCCGTTTCCTGCACAATAACAAATGCAAAACAAGACATATATTTTGCAGTTTTTTGTTTGTTTTTTGTCATTATAGTAGTCCCGTTTTATATTTTAAGAAATGGAAAAAAGGTATGTGTAATTAAGCACATACCACATACTCAAAAGGTTTTTTTTTTTTTATATATTTGAAAACCTTAAAGACTAACTGAAAATAAGCACATTTTACAACTACAACTTTTTGTGAAAACTTAAAATAAGCCAGGAAATCGGCTGAAAAGGATGACAGATTATGTTTTTTTAAACCAAATGAAACAAGCTAAACTGCTAGAGCTTTTGAAGATTAAATAAGCACAAATAAAGCAAACAAGCTAAAACAAATAAACTAGGGTAGCCAATAACCACTTATGACTAAAAATGAGAAGCTAAAATAAGCTGAAAAACAACAAAAGGCAATAAGACAGTTTGACTCCAAAAAGGAAATTTTTAAGGACTAATGACAGTTTTAAGCTAACTTTTAAGGGCTTATAAGCACATGACTTAAGCTGAGAAGCTAGAACAGATAATGTCCTATAACCTAATAACTCAAGAAAACAAGGATTAAGCAAAATGGAAAAGGAATAAGCTAAAAAAAGGGGAAAAGAAATTTGCAGACTATACTACTGATTTGGGCTCTTTTTTTTGAAAGAAAAGAGGCTAAATGCAGCCTAAGATCAAAGGCACAAAATACTTTTTACAACATAAAAACTTGAACTAGATTGAATTAAGATCATAATAAGTTAAGTAACATCAAAAAGTAACCAAAGAAAAGCAAGACTAGAACCATGTTTGTCCTGCACATCAGTCCATAAGGCTTAGACAAAATACCACCCTATTTGACTATTTTTGATTAAAATGCCCCTTAAAAGAATTACAACTTAAAACAGATGTATGTTGATGCTAATAGATCTCTCTCAACTCACAAAAACTACACTTAAAGAAGAAAATTTCAAATAAGCAGTTTGAAACCAAATATAAGTAGCAGACATGAACTTTTTAAGAAATAACCTTAAAACTTTGAAAAACTAATTTAAAACTTGTAAAAACTTAACTTAGGACAGATTTAAAGATTGTCAAAAGTAACTAAGTGACCCAAACAGATTTAACTCTAAATTGACCCGTTTTCTACCCTTGACCCAAACACTCCTTTAGGACAGTTTTTTGCACTTTTAAACTAAAACACATTAAGGTGAGTGTTAAATAGGAACTAGTGAGCATAACAAAAACACATTAAGCATAATTGATACAGAACTAAGCACACAAAAGCATTAAATAAGCTGGAACCAATTAAGCAGTTTTAAAAAAAATGGTTAATTTTTCATAAAAAACCTTAAAACTTGAATTTCATTAAAAAGATTACAATAGCTTAAATTTAAAAGACAGAATTTAAAACATAATTTAAGACATAAAATTAAAACTAAACCTAAACTACTCTACTCCTAGATAGTTTGTCTTCTATCTTCTTCTTTCTTTTTATAAGCTGTCAAGGTGTGCTTGTTGTGCTTTCTGTGTGAGAGGCTTCAAAGCCTTAATCATAGCCCTTCATTAGCCTTGGAGCCCAATCCTAGTAATCCTGACCCTCAATTTTCTTGTCTCTTTTCTCAACCAATGGGGAAACAAGGGATTGCCAAGGTGGCAATCCTTGTTTGAAATAGGTCCATGTTATGTGGGGTAGTGATGTTTTGGAGTGGGGTGAAGTTTTGTCGAGTTGCAGGCCAAGGGAAAGTGACAGATGAATAGGAGTTGCTTGGCGGGAAAATGGGTGTAAAGGGTTTTAGTTTGACTGGGTTACAGGGCAAAAGTTAGGGGAGATGGAAAGTTTAGCCCCTGAAAGTATGTAATGATATTGCAATTTCAGTCCTTTGTGGTGTAAACTGGTTTGAGGGTTTAACAACTTCAGCCCTTTAAGTTGTTTTGAGGGTTTACACCCACAATCTAAAAGGACTAACGGGGTTAATTGTTAAAGGGGTTGTAGGGCTATCATTTTTAAGTGGGTATTGGGCTTAGGATTTGAAGTTTTGGGCCGCAGGTTTATAAAAAAGACTTTGGGCTTTTACTAGGGATTTTAGGCTTTAAGGGTTTAAAAGGGTTTTATTTAAATATAGTGGGCTGACCCAGCCCACTAAAATGGGTACGGGTCGGCCCATTTTATCATGATAGGGTTTCAGGTTCGTTTTTCCATGCTCTTTCCAATGCCATATCCTGGGGTTGACTTTGACTTCGTCTTGACTTCATTAAATGCACAAACGTTGTCGAGTCGATCTGGATAGAGGCAAATGTCAATTTTAGCTTCGTTTTCAATCCTTTTGTACCTTTGGCCTCGGTTTTTTGCGCTCTTTCCAATTTCGCTCTCGGTTTTGTCCGGTTTGGCTTTATTTTTTGTCATTTAGTGAATATCCGGTACCTGCATAGTACAAACATAAAAACAAGCATATTTATGGCATTTTATGTGCGTTTTTAGTCGTTTAGGGTCGTTTTATTAAGTAAAAGGTATGTGTAATTACACGCATACCAAAGAACCTAAGAACATATCACAAGCCTTACAAGATGAAAGCTGGGTTGAAGCAATGCAAGAGGAATTGTTTTTTATTCTTTTTTTTTTTTTAAATTTTTTTTTTTTTTTTTTTTTTTTTTTTACTGCAGTTCAAATTACAAAGTTTGGATACTTGTTGATTTTGCCATCTGGGAAAAAGGCTATTTGGCATCCAAAAGATCAAATTCTAGGAGATCCTAAGTCAGCAGTTCAAACAAGAGGAAAGATTCAAAAGGCTTCTTCAGCACAACAATAGACAGGAGGAAGGTATAGATTATGATGAGGTTTTTGCACCAGTTGCCAGGATAGAGGCAATTAGGTTATTTTTAGCTTTTGCATCATATATGGGATTTACTGTCTACCAAATGGGTGTTAAAAGTGCATTTCTCTATGGTACTATTGAAGAGGAGGTGTATGTCCATCAACCTCCAGGATTTGTTGATCATGCTCATCCAAACAAAGTCTATAAGGTGATTAAAGCTCTTTATGGTCTTCATCAAGCCCCTAGAGCTTGGTATGAGACACTTTTTTCTTTTCTGATGGAAAATGGTTTCAGGAGACGTACCATAGACAAAACATTGTTTATCAAGAAGAAAAAGAGTGACATTATGTTAGTCCAAGTGTATGTGGATGACATTATTTTTAGTTTTACAAAGAGGTCTATGTGTACAGAGTTTGAAGATTGTATGCACAAAAGATTCCAAATGAGCTCCATAGGAGAACTCACTTTCTTTTTAGGACTTCAAGTAAAGCAACAACCTGATGAAATCTTTATTAGTCAGGATAAGTATGTAACTGGCATCCTTAAGAAGTTTGAATTTTGGTCTATCAGAACAGCTACTACTCCTATTGAGTCCAATAAGCCACTGGTCAAGGATGAAGATGGTGAAGATATAGATGTACATGTCTACAGATCTATGATTGATTCCCTGATGTATTTGACTACATCCAAGCCAGACATCATGTTTGTTGTGTGTGCCTGTGCTAGATTTCAAGTCACTCCAAAAGCCTCACACTTAAATGCAGTAAAAAGGATTTTTAGGTACCTCAAACATCAACCCAAATTGGGTTTATGGTATCCTAGGGATTCATCTTTTGAACTAGAAACTTTCTCAAACAGTGACTATGGAGGAGCTAGTCTTGACAGAAAATCAACAACAGGTGGCTGTCAATTTCTTGGTAGAAGATTGATATCTTGGCAATGCAAGAAGCAGACTATTGTGGCAAATTCTACTACTGAGGCAGAATATGTTGCAGCTGCTAACTGTTGTGGGCAAGTATTATGGATACAGAATCAGATGATGAATTATGGTTTCAATTTCATGAACACCAAAATCCATACTGATAATGAGAGCACTATAAGTGTTATCAAGAATCCTGTTGCTCATTCAAGGACCAAGCATATCGAAATTCGATTTCATTTTATCAGAGATTGCTATGAGAAAAGATTGATAGAAGTTATCAAGATTCACACAGACTCTAATGTTGCAGACCTTCTCACCAAAGGATTTGATGTCACAAGATTTAACTTTTTGGTGGTTAGCATAGGGATGTTAAATTTGTAACCACAATTAAGGGGAGGCACGATATTTGTTGTACAGTTTGTAGTTGAATTCCAAGAATAGGAGATGGCTATAATGTTCATTTGGGGTTCACTATACTCTTTGGCATAAGGATTCAAGGTTAGATGTGGTACTCAGATCAGTTCATATTACTGCAGACACTTTGTGCTGCTAGTACCAGAATTAATACTGCTAAGCTTACTTAGTACTGCTCAAAGATATCTACAGATGATTATGGTATTTGAATTGAGTGCACAACTGTGTAACGCAGTTTGGTTTGTTTTTTAGGGCTCTTCATATGGTACTAAGTTAGTTAGTGCTGCTAGTTTTGGTTAAGTTTGATAACCAAAAAGTTAGTACCGCCAGGCTTAAAGTTGGTACCATTGGGCAAAGTTTGTACCGCTGAATAGTCGTTGGAGAAAATACCGATAGGGGTCTAAAGTGTAAATTGCACCGTTTCTTTGATCTTGGGTTTGCTCAACCTATATAAACCCATCTCAATTGCACAACAATCATGAAAAACGCTTGATTATGGCCACTTTAAAAAAATCCTGTCATAAAGCCACAACCATGGTCTGCTACCCTTGGAAAGACTAGATGGGAATTATACAAATTTTCCGTGAGATTAAACGACTTTCCGTACACGCTTCTTCGACCGTTCACTATGCTCTCACCTGTAAGTCAAGTTAGTCTTTTACTACATTAGTGTGCAAAATAATAACAATTTTTAGTTATTTACTACTTGCAAATGAAGGCAGCAAGGGCCTGTAAGCAAACTCAGAGGGGCAAGTCAATAGTAAGTGGGAGAGAAGATGGGGTGGTGGGGGGTGGGGGTGGGGGGGGGGGGGGGGGGGGGGGGGGGGCGGGGGGTGGGGGTGGGGGGGGGGGGGGGGGGGGGGGGGGGGGGGGGGGGGGGGTGGGTGGGGGGGGGTGGGGGGGGGGGGGGGGGGTGTGGGGGAGTGGGGGGGGGGGGGGGGGGGGTGGGGGGGAGAGGGGGTGGTGGGGGGTGGGTGGTGTTGGTAGGGGTGGGTGGGTAGTGTGGTGGGTGGGGGTGGGTGGGGTTGTGTAGTGAGGATTTTTTAATTAGATTTGGTGGCTGCATGCGTATATGAGGGGTGGTTGTTGGGGGTTAGTATATGATAGTATAAAATACTGTGAAAAAACTCTAGCCTACAACCATGAACGAAATTTTTAGTTCAAGATACACATTGGCAAAGGATATTTAAAGAGAGTGGATCAAATAACTTGTAGGTAAGTATTTGTTGTATGATTTATTGAGTGGTTTGACACGTGATGTACAATATGTGTATAGCAAAATCTTGTATCTTGCTTGCGTCCATATCTATCATCTAAAACAGTTAATCATTTGTTGGATTTTAATGTCGAAATATCAGAAAACTATTTGGAAGGTACGTCTTCAAACAAAAAAAACAAAAAACACACCATTCGGAATAAAAGTAGAAGTTGTTTCCTTTTTTGTGGTGCTACGGGCCTTGGCGTGTGCAAGCCCCTCGATATCGTACCCTTACAGAGGTAGAAATTAATAGAGGAAGATATTACCCAGAACCTGTACCTTAAGTTGACTTTGATAACAAAACCATATAAGACTTTAGCTTGAATCACAACACAAACAGAAAAAAATTCAAATGGCAAAAACCGTTAAAAATATTCTACATGATGGAGTAATTTGGTTCCAGACAGGTTACACCCTACTACTTTTCGCGCGCCATAAATAGTACAAGTTCATGCCCATTCAATTCGAAATAACTAATCAGAAGCATGTCATGTAAAACTCCAGAAAACATCTAAAGAGAATTAACTCATCATCCTTACACAAACCACCTACCTTATATAGAGGACTTTATCGAGTACGGACCTTATGATACTGACAATTGTCCTTACACTTCGTTTGAGTGAGATGCTCTATTAGAGGTACTCACGTTTGTGGGAAGCTGCCTCCAAATTTGCTACCAAATAGATCCTGTATATTGAGCTCCAACTGCAAATATCATCCAATGTATATAGAAAAACAACAAGTAACAACCCACCAACTAAAGCCTATGCTTAAACAGGAGTATAAATTAGTGTAATAAGATCCTTTCAGGTTAAAGTAACCTGTGTTATCTGCTCCAAGATATAATTGGTTAAGTTATCCGTTATGTGTTAAACACAACGTTTCCAATCCGCACCCCACATCTAATTACCCGCACCTCTTCCAAAGTTACCCATTCACCCCTCCACAACCAACAACACACCTATTTAAATGAAGCCCCATAATCAGCCTACTACCCAGCCAAATCGCAAACAACAGATACAACAATACAGCCCAATCCATATAACCACATCCCAACCCCAAAACTCCCCAACACAAGAATCCCATAAACCCCACACCCCCATTCCCACCACCTCCAGAAACCACATCCCCCAACACCCACAATCACCAAAACACAATAAACATAACACCAACCCACACCCACCCACATACTACCCAATTACCCACTTGCACCCTAGGTCCCACTATCCCAACCACACATCTCCGACACCTGCTGTCCAAAAATCATATCCCAAACTCCTACTTTCCAGGACCACATCAATCAGTCGTACCTCTACTCCGCATCTTGAGCTGAGATCTGAATGGAGCACCCGGTTGGCAATCAGCTTAAATTGGTAGGAAGAGAACCAAAGACACTCATCATCGAATCGACCCCTACATAACAAAACCACGTAACACACCCCCCCAACCCTAAAACTCACACTCCTCCATAGTCCACGAACTGCATCCCTCCCATCCCCTCCCTCCCCTAAAGAACATAAAGGTCAAACCAGGTATCTCTTTTGGTGTTGAACGACACACCCTCTCCTCCCGGACCCCCGCCGCCGCGGCCCCCTCCAGAACGTCCCTGCCCCCATCAACCGCCTCCCCGACCTTATCGTCTTATTATAGTTTCCATCTCGCAAACACTTAGCATCTTCCACCATCCGGTCCCCCTCTGCTTTTTGGGGGGGTGGGGGGGGGGGGGGGGGGGGGGGGGGGGGGGCAAGGTTTAATTCCCCCTCTTCTATACTACCAAGCAACATCCTACAAAACCCGCCCAGACGCCATCCTCAACGCGGCCCAACACCCCCTCCTACCCCCCCCCGCAACACCCGCCTGCCCTCCCCCCCCCCAACCCTGCATCCCTCCCGCACCACATTGATACCACCAAAATCAACATACACCCACTACCACACTATAAACCCAACCCCCCCCGACCCCCCTCCTCACACTCAGTCACACACTCCCCTCACAGAATCGGCCTTTAAATCTCTCCCAAATCCGCCGCGCCAGTCGTTCTTCCACTACACCCAATATACCCCCCACCCCCTTTCACCTTCCTGCCACACACGCATCTCCCCGCACCTCAAAGCCCCTCCACCACCCCAATCGCTATCGCCCAACCCATCCCCAACACAAGAACAAGCAGACAAACATCCATCCACAAACCCAAACCCAGGCCACCCACCACCAAACACCCAAGAAATCATAAGAGCATCCCAAACATAATAATACATTCACAAAGACCCGACCCAACCAAAAGACAAAATCAACCAACCCCCCTAGATGATACATCCTGGACACCATCCTACAAACGCCTTATTTTTATAAACCCTATTTGAATGCAGGAAACTATATCCAACCCGTTAGTAGACATCAACAGCTGTTTTATCAGACTGAATCCATATTCTAGAGTACTAACAACCACCATTCCGAAAATTTTTTCTCTCACAAAAAAAGGTAAGTCATTACTCATCATGCAGTATAAGCATTACAATAAACACATTATTATGTTAGCATAGTCTTAAATTGCATGTCATTGAATATACCCCCAAACCCACGTCAAACTATCAGGACCCCTTTACCCCTATATCCTATACCTAACGGGGAAATATTTTAAGAATCCAAACACTACTCAGATAGTCACAGAAGCCATTAGGGCACAGTAATTCAGCTACTGCTGAAGACTTATGCGGATGGTATATTTGCTTTCTTACAATACTCTTCCAAGAAAACTAAAGCAACCATTAAGAAAGCGCACAAAACAAAAAACCAGTATCCGATAATCCAAGATCACCATTCAATAAATCCCCTAAGCACCCCAAAGGGCAACAAGATACACTAAGGTGTTTCTTGACATATGAATACCCCTACCAGGTAATGTTCTTTAAGTTAACCCCCAACATTAATATCAAAAATAATTAAGGCTACTACCGTAGGTTAATTGCCTACACATTACTACACTAAAGTCCTTAATACGACGAAGTACCTTACTCTTAATGATTAGGTCACTAATTAATACCACACATGCATAAGTTACAACGTGTCACCATAAATCCGCTCACCCTTCACATAACACCCAGGTACTTTATCTCGCACTACCCCAAAAGTATCCATCGTCGACTCTCCTCAACCCCTCCCCCCCCACCCTCACCCGGTCGCTCCCGCTCCCCGTCCCCAACAAACCACGTCTCCATACCCCCCTCGCCAATACATAGCACCTCATCCCACCCATCCCCTCCCTACCAATATCAGACGCCCATCCTCACCAAAAACAACCTGCAAACTAGAAACCTACCTACCCAAACCGTCAAAGGGACACCAAACCCAACGCACCAACCCAGACCAGTTGCAACCACCCAACACCACCCCACTCAAAACCAGACCCCCACAAAAGCTTCACGACAACTTAACACAGAGAACACACTAAAACGCAAATTAAATAACCCAATAGATATCAATACCAGATGTCTGATTAAAGGCTTGGCATTCCATATTCCTAGTCATCCGTATCAATCTCATATACAGCCTTCATTATGTCTACACCACTCCCTCTAATCATCATGATTAAAAAATCCCCTCAAGAGACATATAAACAGTTTCATCAAGATCACCATACAAGAAAGCATTGTTAACATCAAGCTGAAAAATACACCAATTGTTTTGGACAGCAAGATTAATAACACATCTAATGGTAACAATCTTAACCACAGGAGAAAAAGTTTCATCAAAATCAATTCCTTCTTTTTGATTATATCCCTTAGCAACATATCTAGCTTTGTATCTATCAATGTCACCACTAGATTTGTATTTAATCTTATAAACCCATTTACCACCAATAGCCTTTCTTCCTAAAGGCAATTCAACCACTTCCCAAGTGTCATTACTATATAAGGCATTCATTTCATTATTCATTGCCTCAATCCAGTGCTGATCCTTACTTGCTTCATAAAAACTTTTTGGTTCAAAACTTTTATTTAGTTCAGTGGTAAAACATCTGTTAACTGTACTAAGACTAACATAGCTTACATAATTTTCTAAACCATACTTAACTTTTGAATCAACAACAAAATCATTATATCTTTTTGGAAATACTGAAGACCTTTCAGACCTTCTAACATGAGGAGCACTAGTAGTAGGGACAGAATCAGATATAGGTTCAGAAGCAACAACATCATCCTCAGAATCAGTAGTTGTAGGATCAAAGGTTGCAGCCATTTCATCCTCACTAGCAGAGCCATTGGAACCTTGTGAATGTCCCAAATCATTCACATTCTGGTCAAAAGTTGAACTGCTAGTAACAGGAGAATTGCTACCATCACTTTGATCCTTAGCACTTTTATTATGATCATCAATCCTTGGACTGTGTTCCAGGTTTCTCATATACAATCTCATCAAAGAAATTTACATGATCCAAATCCTGACAAGCCAGATTCATGTCTTGTGGTTGTCTAATCTTAAAAGGAAACACTTTCTCAAAAAACCTTACATCTCTAGAATGTTGTGTGGATCCAAACAACATTTAATTTTAAAAACGCCAAATAAGCCACCACATGATGTAACAAACACCTTCAAGAAACACATTACCACTCACCATAAGAGTTGATAGGAGTATCGTCGAGCTCCCACCAACGCAAAATTTTGCTCCTTACTTGACGAGCTAAGGGACATGAGAAGAAGATATGAGACGTAGATTCCACAGTTGAGTTGCAAAGAGGACATAATACCGAGGGTATTTTTATTCCTCTAATCGAAAGATTTAACCTAGAAGGAATTTTATCCAAGCAAACCCTCCAAGCATGGACGTGAACCTTGATGGGAATAACCTTAACCCACCTAGTGGGCACTTCGGCTTTTGGCATAATGTTGTCGTTGATGTGGTTGCGTGTAGACTTGGCCGTGAACATACCTGATGCCTACAAATCCAACGATCAATCATATTACATCAACGATACGAGAACGAAGGAGATCATGTTGTTCCTCTTCGACCCCTCCTTTTAGCAGCCTACGAAACGAATGAACCAACTAGTCGGGATGCTCTCAATTTCTACAGCCACATGAACTAGATTTACATCGCGTCACCAAACAAAACTCAACCTCGAGATCCCCCCCCCCCCCCCACCCCCCCCCCCCCCCCCCCCCCCCCCCCCCCCCCGATCTTTATAAAGCCATGTGACCTAACCAGGTCTCGTCCCAAAAGGAAGTGTTCTCTCCACTACCCACTTTTTTCTGATGAATTGCATAAGATCAATACCTTTAGATGTGAGAGAATGAAGATCCTGGATAATCTTCAGCCAAGGCGATCTTCTAGATGACAACTTGCAAGTATCTAAGGCCCCTTGATTATCGTGAAAAGATTTAATGAAACACGTCCACCATGAAGATTCTTGACTGTGAAAAAATGCCCAAACCATTATTTGAAACCGAGAAGCACGATTAAAAGCAAAAAAGCTAGAAACCCCTAGACCATCATTTTTCTTAGATGCTTCACAGCACCTTCGTCCCACTCCAATCCAAGTAATATTTTATTCAGAAAGCCATTACATCTCCAGATTAATTTTTTTTTGACTTGTAATAGATCTCTAACTTATTTAACACACCCATCGGGACTTTAAAGATAGACATATGATAAAGCGGAATCGAGGTGTGAGAAACCGAATCTTTATTAAAAGTTAGAGCGTACCCGATCCTATCCGAACGGGTTTTTTAAAGCTTCCATTTAGATAATCGAATAGACACCTTGGTGATAACTTCTTCCCACAAATTAATTCTCGACATATTACCACCAACTTAGACACCTAAGTATTTGAAAGGGGTGGAAAACGTGGAGCAGCCAACCAAAGTTGGTGCTCTTACAACTTCTACCGAGTTAAACCCAACTCCTATCAAATTTAGTTTATGAAGTTTGATTCTTAGACCGGTAGCTCAAATAGAAACACTTCAAGATCATTTACTATAGTTTTATTGTTCGTTAGCATTTCCATTCTCCAACAAAAACTCTTCTGCCATTCGAAACAATAAAACAAATGATGAAGCTCATTAAAAGGAAGCTTTTAGAGAATATACCTTGGTAGAGTCGGTTGTTTAAAACTCTTATAAAAGAGAAGGGGTACGCTTTAAAGGTGTACGGTTTTCATGATCAGAATGAAGAGAAAATGAGAGATGGGATCTCCTTGCTTCAAGCCTTTATGGAATTGGAATTTCGAAGTAGGACTATCGTTGACGAGCACCAAGCCCATGGTAGTTTCAAGGAAACCGTTAATCCATTTATACCATTTATGACCAAAACCAAAAGCCTGTAGAGATTGATCATGTGATCCCATTTCACCAAGTCAAAAGCCTTTTCGAAATCTACCTTGAAAATCATCGCACTTTTCTTTTTGTACTTGCACCAAGATAACCGCTCATTAAGAATGAACGGCCCATCAAGAATTTGACGGTTTAAAACCAAAGCCGATTGAAATTCGCTAATGAGGTAAGGAAAGACAAGGCACAATCTATTAGCCAAGATTTTTGGTATTATTTTATAAACACTCCCGATAAGACTTATATGGTGGAAGTCTTTCACAAGTTTGACTTTTTGAATCTTGGGAATGAGAGCTATAAAAGAAGAGTTGCAACCCCATGGGAAGTACCCATTCATGAAAAAATCAAAAACAGCCTGGAAAAAGTCTTGATCAATTATCGTCAAAATTTTACAGAATAATTCAAATGAAAACCCGTCTGGACCAGGCGATTTATTGGCGCCACAAACCCAAACAGCCCTCTTGACTTCATCATAAGTAACAATGCGCTCTAAGTCTTTAACTTAGTCTGAACAGCTGATTTGGGAAAACGAAATCAAAACAGAATCGGGGGGTTTCGGGAGGCGAGAAGTGTTTCATAAAGTGTGAGGAAAATTCATTCTTAACTCTATCGGGATCAGAAATCCATTCACCATTAAAAAGTGTTCCGCGAATGGCAAGTTGAGATCTCTTTTTGTTGAGAATACCATGAAAATATTTTGTGTTTTCATCGCCTTTAATAGACCAATGAGCCTTAAGTCATGTTTATCACTTGTAACATCTAGGGATGGCAACGGGGCGGGGATTTTTGAGGATCATATTAACCATCCCCATCCCTATTTCTCACTTGCATCCCCATCCCCGCCCTCATCCCCGTTAGGGATTTGTTTTACATCCCCATCCCCGTTTCCAACGAGGATCAGACTCCCCACGAAGATTTGGGGATTTTTCACCATTAAGAATTGAGCACAAAAAACACATAACTAAAAATGTATTATACTTGGGTTAATTGAGCACAAAAGATTTGGGTTAATTGCCTAAAAATGTATTATACTTGCCATCTTTTGTCATTGTATGTAGACAACTATTTTTTTTACCATTGTGTCTCTCAACTTTTGAATTCGTGCTATTGTGTGTATTCTGCGACTAGTTTTGCATGTAAAATAACAATTTTACCCTTCAAATTTTGAAAAAGTGAGGGTTTTATAATGGTCACAAAATACACACAATAGCACGAATTTAAAAGTTGAATGACACAATGGCAAAAAAAATAGTTGTCTACATACAATGTCAAAAAGTGACAAGTATAGTAAATTTTTAAGCAATTAACCATTGAAAATATAAAGAATTCACCTATTAAATGTCTTAAAAAACGTACATTGTGCATAGTTTAGTTTGATTAATTAAAATGTCATCCAACATTAAAGTCTCGTAAATATCAAAACATCACATGTAATATGAAAAGAATTGCATCGAACATGTGTATTTGGACAAAATATTAGTTGTATGATATGTAGTTAGCGTTAACGTTTTAAAAACATTAGGTTTATTAAATATCACATATACATACATATATACTTTAATTATCGCTTCAGACAAGATCTTTCTAGAAGAATCAATTGTTCCACGTCAGCAAGAAACTAGAACCGGAAGGTAATCTATGCTTTGTGACTTTCACGCTCTACGATTATAAAAGTAGGGTGCTGTGCTCTAATTTATAAATTTGATTACGGTTCTTTATTCTAAAATAGCTCATTGTGACTTGATTTTCATTCATATTTATTTATTATTGTTAAAACTGGTGGGTCGATCTATTCTCTTTTTAGTCCAGTTTTGTTTGAAGTTTGTAAATACTTGTGTTAGTCTGTTAAAATTATTCTTAAATAAACTATTACTTGGTCTTTTTATCTCCAATTGCAAGCATGAATCATAAAACTTTATCTGTTAAATAAATAATTACTTGGTCTTTCGAAATCTTTTGCTAAACATTTGAGAATTAAATTTTCTTAAATTTAAGTGTTTGAACTTTGCTTTTTTTAAAGTTTTTATAAGCCACCCGTGATTTATCACGGGTTTATAGGCTAGTACATGTTGGAATATGACCATGTACAAATAATATATGTCCGGAAATTATATTCGAGCCTAAGGGGACGCACACGTTAATACGTAAACAATGTTTAAATAGTGTTTTAGTAAACGACCGTTAAAAGTATTTAACGATAAACATTAGTGTTTAATAGTTAAAGGACTAATGTGCAAAACGCCAAAAAGGAAAGTTTGGTTTTTCCCTCTCTTCTCCTTGGGTCGGCCGAACCTACAACCCAAAGGGGTTTGGGCTTGCTTGCTTGTTCTCCAAGTTGTGTAGGCTATATAAGGAGGACTTGAGGTTCATTGTTAGGTGAATGCTTGAAAGTTAAAACCCTAAAACCCCCTCTTGTTCCCTCCCTTAGTCGATCAGCCAAACAACCCTTTTAGGGTTTTCGGTTTTGCCCCTCCTCCTCTAAACCGATCGAACATACACCCTTTAGGGTTTTGTGTCGATAATTTACCATCACTAGTACTGTGGTGTTCGTGTTCGTGTGTTGATTGATTCAAGAACGAAGAGGTGATCGTTTGCTAAATCACTACTAGTACTAGCATACTTCGTTGTTTGCTAAGAACGTATTGTGTGTGGAAGCTTAGAGATATCTTACTTTAGATCTTGGTGATTTTGCGTGTGACGTTATACACACGCGTATATTGAAGATTGGTGTTTCGTTATTTGCTAAAAGGTACACATCTTCAATCTCTTGTTAATTAATGTGTTCTGCATGATCTTTAATTCCGCTGCATACCCGTGTTAATTAATATGGTTAATTAGATCGTAAAACCCAACAGTTGCATCATGAGTCATCGTGTAGAATATTTAATTACAAGGAATAGAATTGGACAAATTTAGGTTTCGTGATTAATTTTAATGCCCCAGTGGGCGTTTTATGTTAAAAAGATTTGATCTTGATGGTTAATAAAATTAATTAGACGAGATCTAGGTTGTATGCAATTTTATATATAAAACTTGATGTATTAATTGTTAATTGTTTTAAGTTTTGTTAATTGTTAATGGAGATCCATGATAAAATCATGCAAATTTTTCATGGTTTAATATTAAATATTTAAATCTTGTTAATTTGTTAAACGGATTTGGTTTAAATATGATCAAGATACGCATAATTTTAAATATTTTCTTAATTGGTAAGATCCATGATTCAAGAATTCGGGAAGACCCTTATTAATGAATTAATGGGGCCTAAAAATAGTTAAAAGATTTATGTGCTATGTGGTATTTATTTATATAAGACTTACGCAATCAATTATATCGATGGATGTGGCCGGAGTTTATAGGACTAAGGAGCCTTATGTGAATAAATACATGATTAAATTATTGGATAATTAGGATCATATTTAATAGTTTGCATGCCTTAATTGTTAAGTGTGTTTAAATAAATGTTATTTAGTTTAGTTGATGTTTATATGTTTTATTTTAAGTTCTTGACTTGTGAGAAAATAAAAGGGTTTTTCAGAAAACAAATATAAACATGACTAATGATTATCGAAATAAGATTTATTATGGACTATATAATCCAAACAGTCAAAAGTGGATTCGGCTTACATCCGATATAAAATCTTCCATGATTAGACTAGCAATTTATAGTTCATAATGTGTTCTTTGAATTAAAAGTTTTAATTTTTATTCAATGAGTAAATTTGCAAATGTACTATATATTGCAAGGAAGATAGGTTCGTTGGGACTCATCAAGACTTCGGTCTTGTAGACACCATTACCCTATAATACCTGACTACGTTGTAGTTTCCTTACCTTGCATATTATGTAGGAAGTCGCGAATGGTCTAGGGTTTGAATTATTTTTAATTCATTCTTTAATCTTTTCCCGCGGTAAAAAGCAAATCTTTATATTTAAAGATACGTTGAATCGTCAATTTTTAAAGGTCTCACTATTTATGTATTTGATACGATGATAATAGGTGATACCGTAATAATAACTTAATTGAGAATAAAGTTTTTATTAAAATCTATGATACGAAGATGTATGCATGCTTCTTCGTACATATTTGACACGTCAAATAAAATACCCTTTTTGAACTAAGTTGTTGCCATCCAATTTGTAAAAACACTTGTAGATTGCTCTTTACTATGCGTGAGACGTGTGTAGATTTGCAATCTCAAGGTGATTATACGCTTTTCTGTGAGACGGTGAGTGTTACATAATCACAGTTTTTGATTGGACGACTTAGCGTTGTTGGTTAGACCTATTAACACGAGGCATAAATGGGATGAAACATGCTTACTAGTATATTATTGTAATAAAGTAAGTCCCATAAGGTTCTTGGAATTGCACAGGTGGCAATTATTGATCGTCAATTACCTTTTGAATACACCATTGCTAGCATATCAACTGATGTGATAGTGGTATGTCAAGTAGGATCCTAGCCTTTAGAAAATTAATTGTTTAAACATGGGTAGTTATTTTTCTATAAGAAATATTATCGAAAATACTAAAATTGAAATTTGTGATTCTACTAATAGTATTAATGCAACGATAAAATCGTAAACGATGGTTTCTTTCTTTCTTGAAGAAGTCAAACCGAGACTTCTTTTCTTGTAAGGAACATGGAGACTCATTCCTATCACCTTTCTTGCTCTGGAAAGTTACATTAGGAAAGTAGGAAGTGTCCTAATGTAATCAAACTCATAGCAAACTTAAATGTTAAGTAGATTGCATGACTTATATTTTCATAAAGATTTCATCACCCTTATTCGATGGTGAGTACTTTGAAACATATAAGACATTCGGATAACTAGAGAATATGTTCTTAAAGCTATCAAAGATAACATCTTAATGTAAGATGTTTTATGAGTTCTTGATTAGGAAATACCAATATTATCGCAAAAGTGATAAATGAAAACTAATATAATGTATCTAGTTGTTTGTTTTAATCAAAATTAAGAAGAAAATTGCATGCCTAATTTTCAAGTTAATAAATAGCATTGATGGATAGTCCCTCATCTACATAGTAGAAAATTTTAAAATCCAAGTACATTGCTACTAATTAAGATTTCAAAGAAAGTTGGAAAATAAATAGATCACTATTTGTTTTTACCGGTTATGTAACACTTACAATATTGTTAAATCCAGTGGGAGCATTGTGATTTATTTCTGAACAAGACATTAATGTAATGTTATCTAATTTAGTGGGAGCTACAAGGTTTATTATCTTGATAGTAACCCAGATTATTTCTCGCTTGTCTTGAGATAATATATAGTTTTCCAACTATACACACTAATGGTTTTAAGGATAGTCGTGCACTATTTCTTATTAAACAAAGTGGTTCAATATCTACTTGTAACGCTAATATCTGTGACACTATCATATTGTCCATATAAACAAACGAATGTCGTGTTGTTTAACTACATGTATGATGTTGTGCCATGCACAAGTGGGAGAAATCTTTATTGTGTGCAAGGTACAACAAATGACAATAACAATATGATTAAAGGTTCTCTTGACCGTAAGGTAAGAAACAATATGTCGAGATATGAATTAAAGACCACTTCAAGTAAAATGTTTATGTGTTTTTGGAATGTCCAAAATAATGAAGTAATCTTAATTTATAGACTATAGACTACTTCAAGTAAAAGGTTTATGTGCTCTTGGAATGTCCCAAATAATGAAGTAATCTTGTTTAACTTGGAATTACTATTGAAGTCAAGAGTTGATGTTCAGAGTTACTTTAGTTAAATATGTTTATGTTTAATGTAAATTAATAAACATGAAGTCCTTTAAATGTTGAAAGACTTATAACATAAAGTAAGTTATATCTTCTGGCTATGACATGAACAAAAGTCCTTGAATTGTTCAAAGGCAAAATAATGTATAGTTAACATGGATAGAGTTCTTGAACTAGTTAAAGCTGTATACATTATTGCATGAAAATAGGCTTTTAAATACTATATATTCAATTTCGTTTGACACAATTGATAAGTATGTGACTTAAAGAGTATTAAGTTATTTAAAAGATTGTGATAAAGTCTCACAATAAAAATTACTCATAGAATACCACATATTCATGGTATGTCTAGAGTGTTGAATCAAATTCTTTGGAATTATTTGATTTTGATAACTTAAATATTTTACCTCCAAATCTGTCAAGGTTTAAAATTGAGTATGTCTTGGATATACTCAAAATAACTCCAACCTAGAAGGTTGATAAGACACCATCATGATTATTTAATATGATGACTCCCTTTAAGTCTTAAAATTGAAGTTCTGAATTTGTTAAAAGTCTTATGAAGAATGATATTAACAAACTAAACTCAGGAACTGTCAATGTATCTTGTAATTGCTACTCTACATGCTAAGTAATTATAGAAGAGTCTTTAATTACAAAAGGTAAGTGGGAGCATTTTTAGATCTGAAAGAGATGAAAATACAAAATACATAACCTTCTAAACATACTAGTGAATATCATACCGAGGTTTTACATGAAAATGTTAAACCTCATAATGATATAATTCTCGTTCATAGATCTGTAAGGATACCTCAAATACTTGATTGATAAATGTTATATCAGTATTAAGGAATATGAGTCACAGGGTCATGGTGAACCTGTTAAAGATGCATTATTGAATTTTGAATTTGGTATCATGGTAAAACCATTAAGATGCATTGTTGAATTTTGAATTTGATGAATGACTCAAACTATGAATGTTAAGGTGTTGTCCATGAGGACAATGTTGTACACATATTTGATGCATGAATTATGATAGGATTTTTAATCATACGCAAGCAATTGTTTTTGATTAAATATTCTTTTTATGCGCATTAATTATATAAAGATGGTTGATTGTCATACTAGTGTTCATATAGATGAAATATGACAATGGAATTTAAAACTCTTTCTTGGATGATTACTATTGCGAGGACGGTGAGTAATCAAAGGAGTTTATGAATTCATTTAATCTTTATAAAGGGTACAAGCGACAAAAATCCAAGTATGGATCATTGCGAGCATCTAGGAGGAAAATCTTAAGTTTATTATTAAAATAAATCATTTGCTTGATTTAAATTTAATTATAATTAAGATAACTCTTGAGTATTTCTAAAAGCTAGTAGGAGTATTATGTTCAGGTTTTCTTCACCTGAAAGATTTAGGAAATAAAACTTACAACCTTGAAATATATGTTTATTGCTATGAACATATGCGGTATATAAATCTAACACAATTTGACATACCATTTAGAAAGTCTCAATGGATACATATCTTTTGATAAGATGGAACATGAATGAAATCTTAAGTTGGAATAAAGGATTCATTATGTACATCATATTGTGTAGATAAATAGTTGTATCATGCATGAACGTAAGATGATTTGACAACATTGGTATTTAATCGAAAGTTATTAGATAATCATTGAATTGAATATTTTAATAGAATATGTTTGGATTTGGGATATCATTCCTAGATTATGGATTTGTTCATAGTATTGAAAATTCTAAGGATATATATTGCAACAATTTATTATGCAATTAGAATAAACCAATAAACTTGGAGTTTATGAGGTGCCAAACATTATAAAGAGAATATTCATTGTTTACGGATTTTAAAAGCATGGGGTTGTTTGTGTACACTAATGCTAAATCTAATTGAGGTGACACTCAATACTAGTCATGATATGATTTCATTTTTTGATGATGACCATGTGAACTAGTTGTGCTCAACTAAGAGCATAGTTGCATTATACATTAAAGAATAAGAATACTTTACACTTTTGGAAGCTGCAAAATATGATTGTTGTTAATAGTTGATGTCACATACCTTATGAGATATAGTGTGTTAATATTGAGATATTTGTATAAACAAACAATCATCATAGATATTCAAGAACTTCATTAATTGAATTCTTAAAATAAGTATTCTCAAAATTCTGAAAGATCAAAGCTAGTTGAAATTATGATACAACTAGGCCCCTCGTAGGGTTAATCAGATGTATGTGTGGCCGCACCCAAAAACTCAGGTAGATATGTCCCAATGATTTTTGGTAATCTAGATTAATCATATATACGAGAAACAGAATCGTTAAATAATAAAATGACTTTGATCCATATTAATTTTTAACACGGTATCGGAAACAAAGAGATTGTAAATGCTTAAATCATTTTACTGTGACTTTATGAAAGTACACTCAGGTATTTCTGGGAACATTGGCGTGTTGCTAGACGGTTACCAATGTTATAATATTTATTTGTGACATGTTTAAGTGGGAGCTGTTGGGATATGTCCATATCATAAATAAATATACGGCCAGAAATATTTAAGCCTATGTGGACACACACGTATACACAGAGGATATGTTTATTAATGTAATTGATATATCATATATTAATTATATTAATATGTTTCATGAAATAATTAAATGGTTCAACATGCTAGGAGCATGAGACTTCGTTTAGCTAGTAGTTTCATGTAGATCTGTGTTTAGTATTTGGATAAAGGATGTTTGAACAATTTATTTTATGATAATGATACTTGGTATTTTTGTTATTTTTATCTTAATTTGTGTCATATATTTGCATGTTTAAATCCGTGAATAATAAATGTTATTATTCTAAATTAATCCGTTGTCGATTAACAATATAGGAATATTGTTAAATTAAGACAATTATGAGTGATTGGTGATATTGTTGATATTAAGGATGAGTCCACCAAACTCACATGATATTCATAAGATGAATATTGGATTTCCTACGCCACAAGAATATCACTTTATGGATCGACGTCATCAAGTGAATCTTTTCGTGATTTATTTACATAAATCCTTTTAGACTTGAGAGAAAGTTGTTTGCATTGGTGGGTTATTCCTTCTTTGATTATAATTTAAGTTGTCCTGAATAAGGTAAACTAATAAGGGTATGTCAGATTGGTTTTTTGCCATATGATGACTAGGACACTTGTAGTCGATATTTAATTTGTTCCTTCAATAAGTATTGAAGGAAGATACCACTAGGCCCCTCTTAGAAATAATAGATGTGTGTTATGGCGTACCTGAAAACTCATGTAGATATGTCTCATTGATTTTCAGTAATCTTGATTACTTCATATATGAGAAACAGAATCGTTAAATATGGAATGACATTGATCCATATTCAATTTAACAACGGTATCGGAAACAACAGGGATTGTAAATTCATAAATCATGGATGTCGGTGTTTTTTGGGTTTTTGAATCGGTGGAAGAAAGAGAGAGAAAGCAGACTGAGAGGAAAAAGAAGAAATGGTTTTGATGATATGAGGAAAAGATTTGATGAAGAAGACACGTTAAGGACACGTGTTGTGTTTACATATGCGAGTATCAAGAAATCCGGGTCGGACGGGTGTTATATAAGAGCAAAAGGTGTAGTGAAGAGGCTTTGCCTCTTCATTTGGGCCCCACTGCTGCCACCTCAGCGCCACCTCATTTCAACACAACACAAAAAAACACCCCTTCACTCATGACATTTCTTCTCCTCTTCATTTGGGCCCCACCCACTCACAATTTTATTTTCTTTTCCATTTTTCACACAAATTAAAATTCATTTCATAAAATAAAAATTACAAATACGGAAAATAAAAATACAATACGAAAATAAAAAAAACAATACGAAAATAAAAAAACAATACGAAAATAAAAATAAACTACGGAAATAAAAATACAATACGAAAATTAAAATACAATGCGAAAATTATAACTGATATTTCGCCATTATTTGTGCTTGTTTGTTTTTTATTATTGTCTTCTTTGGTTCAGGCAAAGAGTCGGCATCAATCGTGAGAAACTGCAACTCGTTTAGCTCCGTTGCCGACTGTTCTTTAATTTTCTTTGCCTCGTACGCCGATTTACCGGCTTGGATCTTCTGGCGTAACTCCTCGTTTAAAACGTCCTTCATAGACCCCGAACCACTACCCGCGCTGCTCTCAGTTGTTTCTGACTTTGTCTTCTTGGCGGGTCTCGTTTTACCCGGTGGTCGAGGCCGAGCATCTGGACCGAATATTTCCGTGTGATCCTCCGAGTCAAAGTGATACGCTGCGTCCCATTTTGGGTGTTTTTTGAGCACCCTCCACCCGTGTTCGTAAGCAAATTTTTTCCCCTTATTACAAGCCGAATATTCGGCCTTCGCAGCTTCCAAAACATCACCGTCATTTTCACCGCTTTTACGAGTTATTCCTTTGTAAATAGCGTGAAACTTTTGACAATCGGGTTGCATCCGATTCCATTTCCCCGTTATCATATTCTTGGTACGAAAAACGCCATTGGTACTTTTGTTGAAATCGTCATGAATCTGCCCCCAAAAGCATTCTTCGTTTCGGTCATTCCCGATATCACTGTTCTCGGAAACTCCGACCCAAACCTCGCACAATAACTTCTCCTCGTCACGTGTCCAACGCACGGAAGTTTGAGTCGGAGCTGTCGTCGTCATCACAACATCTTCTTCGTCTTCGATGTTGTCGTCGTCCGCGGACAAATCAACCGCGGGGAAGGATGATTTTTTTGCCATTCGTTTTCCTTTTCGACGGGTTTCTTTTTGTGGTGGTTGTGGTTGTGGTACCTTGAATTGTGTTTCGGGGACATTTTGGGTTTGGAAATTTTGAAATTGTGTGTTGAGTTGCGCTTGTTGAAACGCTTGTTGTTGTTGAAAGAAGATTTGTTCGGGTGTCATTTGGGGAAAGTATTGTGGAGCAAAAGGGAATTGGCCGGCGAATTGGCCGGATGGGAATTGGCCGGATGGGAATTGGGAGGAGCTTCCGATAGAGTTTTGTGAAGATGGCGTCGACGGGTTCGAGGATGACGATTGATTCGAGTTAGTTGTGCCAAGGAGCTGCGAGAAGTTGAGATTAGGAAACCCGTCATTTGGGATTCGAGACATTTTTTTTATTGTAGGTAGAAAGAATTGAAGATTGAATGTATTTGTGTGTGTTTAAAATGATAAAAGTGTAGGATATATATAGATTTTAAAATTTAATTTTAATAAATAAATAAAAATTTTAATGTAACCGTTGGCCAACGGTTTGAATTTGAGGGGGGGCCACTTTTTCAAACATTATGCTTGTTTCGTTTTGTGGCGAATTGGCCGGCGAAGAGGAGGGGTGTGGTGGCGAGGTCCGGCGAGGGGCCAGCTCACCCTCGGCGAACCCCTTTCGCCGTTACACCGTTCCCTCTAATATATACACTTGTAAAATATACAGCAGTACATTATTACAAATCTTCATGGGTGGGTCATGGCCCACCAATGCATCTACACAGCTACGCCCCTGTACACAGCCCTTAATTACGACTATGCATTGGCCATTTGATCAATTATCCATACTTCACTTTTCAAAATCATGTGAAAAATATGAGAAAAACAATACAATTTGTGGAATAAAATATATCAAACCTGCAAGAGGTCAGCAATGGTTTCTATAGTGGCAGTTTTGTTAAACCCTACTTCATAACACCTTATAGTAAACCTCTCTTTATATGATGATCCATCATCCCTCAACCTCTCCAACTGGACCCTCTCATTCTCCGCGGATTCCATTAAACCAACCGTAACGCCATTTGGATGCTTACCTGTCACCGCCATAACTGACGCAACTTTTTGGCACGTTGAACTACGTAAAACGCTATTATTATTTCGTTGGTTCATTGAGAAGGAAATAATTGATTGGGACCGATTTAAGGCACGAATGCAGTCTCTAGTGACGGCATTGCAGCCATGGATAGCCGGAGTTAATGTTGATGTGGTTAATATCATGGTTTTCTTAGGTTATTTTCTCAACATTCCTAAAACAAGGAAGACATTGTTAAATTATCTGATGTATCATTTGGGCCGTGTAGGGACTATATTGTTAATTTGGGCATAACTTAATAATATATATACAGTATATACAATGCTATTGATCGAACGGACTTGGCCCAATAACAACTATGCTAATAATACTGGTCCACTAACACTGTTTAATTAAAAGATGATTTAATGCAGACAGCCTCAGTTTTATTACTTAATATTTCCAGTCATGTTTCTCTATTAAGTCACAAACAAACAGTTTTCGCATGACTTAATCAATTCAGTTTTTTTCATATTAAGTCAATTAAGTCTTTATCAAACACCACCTAAGTTGAACAAACATAAACTTGAATCATGAATCAACCATCGAATAAATTGATATATTTCATCAAACTAATGTCACGTTGATTTGTTTCTTTTAGGGCTAGTGGTTTATAAATTGTATCTTACTTGTTATCGTAATTTTTTTTAGGTATCGAACTTTTCTTTTGCTAATGTGGATACTAATATTTCAAATTCGGTCTTTGGTCTAGTGGTATGTGATGTGAGGACTCCACCAACCTATAAAGGTTGTGAGTCTAAGTCTAGCTTGAAGCATTTGTGAAATATATTTTGAGATTAGTGGTATGGGATGTGAAAAATAAATTGACGCTCAAAAAAAATATACATATTCTAAGTTACTCGCACAAATATCACGTTAGGTGTCATAACACCATAACACCAAAAAAGTACTTTCACGTCAACTTTAACACCATAACACAAACACACAAAAAAACCCTTCTAATCATAACATCACATTAACACCACTTTTGGGACCCACTTTTATTTTTTCATAACACCCCCTTAAACAAACTAAAATATTTCATTAAACAATCTTACACATTACAATGCTTTTAAAAAACAAAAAAAATGCGGAAAAAAAAACATACGCCCCGACGATTAAAAGTCTTCATCTTCGTGTTCAACTTCTTGCCAGATATGCTCCATAAGGTTTTGTTGAAGACTAAGATGCATTTCTCGGTCTCGCAGTTCTTTATTTTTTCGACGGTGAGTTTCACACCTTTCAATCCATGTACGTTGCATATTTCTTGACGGATTAGCGTACACATCGTTCCAGTCAAAAACTGTCATCTTCTGATCTTCTAAAACCATGTTATGCATTATGATGCAAGAATACATGATTCGACGTATGTTGTTGACATGGTATTGGCGTGCCGGTTGTTGTATTATTCCTCAACGTCCTTGGAGAACACCAAAAGCACGTTCGACATCCTTTTGTGCACTTTCTTGACGCTTTTTAAAGTAAGCATGTTTCGCGTCATTTGCAACCGTGAAAGATTTCACGAAAGTCGCCCATTGTGGGTAAATACCATCGGCTAAGTAATACCCCTTTTCAAACCCAATACCATTTACCACATACGGAAGTACATTTTTTTTTCACTCACGTCTGAAAAAAATCACATGTGATTTTTTCAGACGTGAATCAAAAAAATAATCGAAAAAAAAGTTCTTCGAAAGTATATATAGAAGTGCCCCTCTATAGAAAGATGATTTAATTCTCGTCGCGATGGTATGTTTCGTTTTGCGTAACGATTAACGGTTTGTGAGATATTTAATTTTTAAAAAATAGGATGAAAGTGGGTTTTTTAATTAAATTAAAATAAAAATCTAATCTTAACCATTAGATGAAATAAATGGTGGTTGGATGAAGTCGGATTGTTCTTTTGATTAGATGTGTTCTACATAGGAACTTTTCTTCTTAATCATAACACCACATTAACATCACTTTTTGGGACCCACTTTTATTTTTTCATAACACCTCTTTAAACAAACTAAAATATTTCATTAAACAATATTACACATTACAATACTTTTTTTTTAAAAACATGCGAAAAAAAAACATACCCCCCGACGACTAAAAGTCTTCATGTTCGTGTTCAACTTCTTGCCATATATGCTCCATAAGGTTTTGTTGAAGACTAAGATGCATTTCTCGGTCTCGCAATTCTTTATTTTTTCGACGGTGAGTTTCACACATTTCAATCCATGTACGTTGCATATTTCTTGACGGATTAGCGAACACATCGTTCCAGTCAAAAACCGCCATCTTCTGATCTTCTAAAATCATGTTATGCATTATGATGCAAGAATACATGATTCGACGTATGTTGTTGACATGGTATTGACGTGCCGGTTGTTGTATTATTCCCCAACGTCTTTGGAGGAATCTCCAAAAGCACATCGAATTCACTTTCGTGCACTTTCTTGACGCTTTTTAAAGTAAGCATGTTTCGCGTCATTTGCAACCGTGAAAGATTTCACGAAAGTCGCCCATTGTGGGTAAATACCATGGCTAAGTAATACCCTTTTCAAACCTAACACCTTTACCAATGTTGCAAAAAAAAAAAATCGGCATAGGCGGCTTGTTATGTCTCACGATTTATCGCTACTCGGCCATTTTACACCTTGGAAAATAAGGCAATC
Organism: Tanacetum coccineum; assembly: GCA_026074375.1. NCBI lineage: Eukaryota > Viridiplantae > Streptophyta > Magnoliopsida > Asterales > Asteraceae > Tanacetum > Tanacetum coccineum. The sequence continues at coordinate 9,898 of BQNB010013463.1, read as the reverse complement.
GTTTGTTTGGATTGTGAGTGAAAAATCGGGTCTAGTCAAAAAAAAGCGGTTCTTTTTTGACGGATTAACATACACATCTTTCCAGTCAGTAACCGCCATATGTTGATCTTCTAAAATCATGTTATGCATTATGATGCAAGAATACATGATTCGACGAATGGTGTTGACATGGTATTGACGTGCTGGTTGTTGTATTATTCCCCAACGTCCTTGGAGAACACCAAAAGCATGTCCGACATCTTTCCGTGCACATTCTTGACGCTTTTTAAAGTAAGAATGTTTCGCGTATTTTGCAATCGTGAAAGATTTTACGAAAGTCGCTCATTGTGGGTAAATACCATCGGCTAAGTAATACCCCTTTTCAAACCCAACACCATTTACCACATACGGAGCTACAGGGGCTTTGTCATCAAGAAGGTCATCAAATAACGAAGAATTATCTAAAACATTAATATCGCTATTTGCACCTGCTACCCCAAAAAACGCATGCCAAATTCATAAATCATGCGAAGCAACAGCTTCAAGCATTATAGTAGGGTATTTTTTATCCCCCCTACCGTATTGTCCATGCCATGATACTAGACAATTTTTCCATTCCCAGTGCATACAATTAATGCTTTTAAGCATTTCCGAAAAACCATGACGCGTAACATGTTTATTATATATTTTTTCAACATCTTCCAACGTTGGCTTTCTTAAATACTCGACCATGTACAAAGAAATAATGCACTTACTAAAATGAAATAGACAATCACGTGCAGTATGCTCACTCATTTGCAAATATTCATCAAACGCATCGGGCGTGTTGCCATATGCCAATTTGCGTACGGCCGTTGTGCATAACACTAAGGCTCATTCGACCTGTGGCATCGGGTCGAACTCTAAAGAATTTAAAATGATCGGGAAGAGGATCGGCCGTATAATTTGTAATGTCGTCGACAATTTTTAAAAATAGTGTTCGGCTCATACGGTATCTTCTTCGAAAATAATATAAGGTATACTTACAATGATCATCGAAATAATCGGCCATCGATCGCTCTTCGGCCTTCTCTCGGTCACGATGGATTGGGTTTCGGGTAAGTCGTGGACAATTTTCTTCTTGTTGTAATTGTTCGTGATACGCGTACGCTTGCTCATAAAAGTAAACGTCGGTTTCTTCATCGATTTCGAAAACGGTGGGATGACGTTCTTCATCATTGTCATTTTGATTCATTGGGAAAAATGGATTCATTTTTGTGTGTAGAGAGTGTTTGTGTTTTGTGTGTGAAAAATGATTGAGTTTGAGTGTAATATATATAAGGTGGGTATTGAAAAAAAATCAAATTTTGAAAAGTAGCCGTTTATAAACGTTTAAGGGGGGGGGGGTGGGGGGGGTAAATGATTTTTTTAAACGGCTCTCAACGTGCGTTGGTGGGTTAACACCCCACCCAACGGCGTGCCTAGTTTTCACGTTCCGGTGTCATAACACCGAAAACGGCGTTGCCACGAGGGCCAACGGCGTTATGACATCGTGCCCTCTCATGTAGGATTTTTATTTTTCTTGAAACACCATCATTTAGAACGGACTTTAGTGCCTTAAGTGTGTATATTTTGTTGCGCAAACATGCGATTGAAACGGAGTAATATTACAACTATCTATAGTATATAATGAAACAAACGGACGATATTTTTTTGATAATCATTAATAAATGTAGTTAACTTATCACATTTTATGTGTCTGGTAATCTTAGGTGACCGGCATATAGGCAATAAAAAAAATTGGGAAATTTATTTTACTTGCTACCGGTTAGGAAAGTGACAGTAAAAAAAACCGAATTCAAAAGATTAATACCCTTTTAGCAAAAAGATTATGAGAACAAGTAAGATACAATATAAAACATACATTTACCATTGTATAGTACTTTGGGCCAGTTTATTGGGCTTTCACTTTGGGCCGGCCCAATTGATGTTTTTTTTTTTAAACATTTTGTTGTCTCAAAATAGGGGGGAAATATTACAAAAATACCGATTTATTCAGATAAAAAAATACCCGCGGAAACATTTTCGATACCTAATAACTTTAAAATAATCGACATGGTCACAAACGTACAAACGCCACTAAAAATCATAAGCCCAAATATATAACAAATATTTACCCAAACCCCATAAAATTATATTTAAAAAAAAACTCATATAGCCCAAAAAAACAAACCTTTAAACATGAGGCCCAACACATAAGCCCATATAAAAAACAACAAACTATTAAACATGAGACCAAAAAAATAAACATGCACAAAATATAATAAAAAAATAACCTGCAGTAACGCGCGATTGACATTTAACGCATACGTAATCCCACAAAATTATATTTTAAAAAAAACAGTTTAGCCACAAAAAAAAACCATTAAACATGAGGCCCAACACACAAGCCCATATAAGAAAAAAAACAAACTACTAAACATGAGACCGAAAAAATAAACCCGCACAAAATAAAATAAAAAATTAATGCCCCGCAACAACGCGCAAAAAATTAACGCCCCGCAGCAACGCGCGGGTAATCCTGCTTGTTTATATACATTAGCCATTTATTTTATATCCAACATAACCTTTGAATAATTTACTAAACTTTGAAACACTATCATCACGATGATTGATCGATTTTGTTTCGATAAGATCATCATAATATATATAAAGTTAAAACCCATCAACTCGATGTTAACTTTCTCGGCTAAATTTGAATCATTAAACCTTGGAGAAGAGAATAATGGTGGATTAGAGTACTTCTTCATGAGACTTGGTTGCCTCTTGTAAGAAATTAGGAGTAAACTTAACATAGATTATGGGTTTAAGTGTAATTTGAATCATTCTTGACGGTTCTTTTCTAATCTTTCGTGTTTGCTACTTGTGCTCGATACAACTCTCAATCTAACGTTCCGCGATCGAACTTCGTGTTTGTTGTCGTAATTGTACAACAATCTTATTTATAGGGTTCCGTCGACTGTAGCAGTAGCGCCGAGAGGTTGAAGAAAGGTTTCAAAAATCTTATTTATAACCCACGTGAAGAAGAAAAAAAGTAATTAACCAGGTTTTATTTTTATACTATGTTGCACGGAAACGCCGTCGGGGTGACGTCTCTTGTACCGGAAACGTTTCTCGTACAAAAGGTGACAAGTGTGTTTTTTTTGTTTAGTTTAAACCAACTTCTAGTTCGTTGTTTAATAATGATTAAAAAGAAGGGTTTTTTTGTTAGAATATTTTCTTGTGGTTCAAGTTTTGATCATGATTTGCTTGGTTTTTAAGTTAACGACCGAGTTTGCTTGTTCGAGATCGGGGGTTTAAAGTTTTTCTAATTAATTTGATTTACAATCAGGTTTTTATCAACAACGGGTACATTGTACATGGTTTGTGAGGCTTGTAGGTAAAGTTGGTAAAAAACAACTTGATAAGGTTTTTAGCAAGGTAAAAGAAGAATGACTAGTTCTATAACTAGGTTTGACATCAAAAAATTTGATGGGAAGAATGACTTCGGGTTATGGAAAATAAAGATGCATGATTTAATGGTACAACAGGGATGTGATGTTGCATTAGAGACATTACCCGCGCATTTGAAAGCAGGAAAAAAGGCTGCTTTGATGAAAAAGGCATACAGTACCTTTGATTCTATGCTTGAGAGACCGGGTTTTACGGGACGTTGCCAAGGAAACAATTGTCGCAGGAATTTGGACGTAGTTAACTAGTTTGTATATGACTAAGTCCTTAGCAAACAGTATCTGAAGAAGAAGTGTACACATACTATATGAATCCAGGTACAAAACTGGGTGATCATATAGATGAGTTTAATAAGTTGATACTTGATTTGGAAAATATTGATATCGAGATTGAGGATGAGGATCAGGCACTTATGTTACATACATCGTTGCCATTGTTGTATGAAAAATTTGTGGAAACGTTGTTGTATGGGGGGAATCCTTGACAATGGAGGATGTTCTAGAAACTCTCAATTCAAGGGAGTTGAATAAAAGAACTAAAGGCACAAAAGAAGAAACTGGTGATGGGTTATATGTAAAGCGAAGGCTAGATCATTCAAGTAAAACCTATTATGTGGAAGTTCGCGATTTAAGTCAAGGGGTGGAACTAGTAAACTCAAGTTATTCATATGTCATTTAGAGGGTCATCTGAAGAGAGATTCTCCAATCAAAATTTCAAGTAGGTCCATCATGAAGGGCAAGCATGATCATAATTATGTTTCTTCGAATGATGAGGGTAACGCCTACTTTGCATAAGCCTTAAAGGTTGTTAATACAAATGAACCGTAAAAACGTTTATTTATATTTTTCGATTTATCCGTGTTTTGTCGATAACAAAACATAAAAACATCGGAAGTAGAAAATAAAGTTTACTAGGTTTAAACCCATAGTTTTTTAACTTAACTATCATCTCATTTACCTCACACATCATATTTTACATATTTACTTTGTTAGATCTTATAAACATTTAATACATTTTTAGAATAAAAATATAGAAAATAAGAAACATATATTAACAAAGTATACACTAAAAATATTTTTTCTATAAAAGAAAAATATTGTATACATCATGCATGACCTCAAAACATATCTAGACAAGATTTTTTGAAATCTAAATTCGGATTTGTTGTCAGGTGGCCGCTTCTCTCCAGTTGCACTGGCCGGTTCCATTGTGATGATGGAACCGCCAAGAACCGGGCTACAGTATTAGCCGGTTCTATTACATTGCACTGGCCGGTTCCATTGAGGCAATGAAACCGGTAGAACCTGGCTACAGTAACTTTCAAACCTATAAATACCAAGTCATTTCTCTTGTTTTATGCATCATTTTAGAATAGTTTTTCACAGCTAACATCTGATCATTGATCATGATCTTTTTCATTATATTGTTTTAGTGAATTTCTTAATAAGAGAAGTTTTACCGACTTTGGCATATGAGATCGAGCATCAAGGAAAACTTGTAGCACGTATCTCTCGTCTCTTGAAGATCCATCTACTGATCTCCAAGCATCATCATTCATCATAGATTATGGAGTCATGTTTTATATTGTGTTTAGAGCATTTGGGAAAATGTAATACATTTGGTAGGATTCGTAGGGTAATCTATCTTTGTTGTATCTTAGTATTGCTTAGCACCTATTTGAGGGTAAGCATTGTAGGGTTTGTTCCTTCTTGTTGGAACACGATATTTGGCTTAGTACCATATAAAGGGTAAGCGAATGTTGGTTTGATTCTACCTTGTGAAGAATCCGGTATTTAGTATTGCTTAGCACCTATTTGTAACATTTTTCAATTTCAGGTCATTTTACGACTCCTATTATTTGTCACTATTTATTTTGGTCTGATACGCGTTTACTTTTAATTTTGCTTTTGAGCTAAATCGCGTAGACTAGAAATAACCATTTAATGTAAACGGTCATCAAATAAATTAAGGTTTACATCAACCAAGTAATATATAATTATTAAGGAGATAATTATTAATTGGCGTAAATTATTTTTATTGGTCACGTAAAAGGGTTACATATCGCAATAAAATACATTTGAACACACCCCAAAAATACCTAGACTCAAACCGATACCCACTTTGAAACCTTAAACACAAAAATTAAATCAATTCTTATGAAATCTCCACTATGGCTGAATAATGGGTACCAAACTCACTAGAAATCTTCATTTTGATCTTTAAGTACATGTACATCTCATGGGTAATTAATATTAGTCCTAAATGTCTCCCACTAAGCTATTACACAATGGTTAATGACCTGTGTTCTCTCTTTCACTCTTGGATACCCGGCTAAACAAAGAAACACACACACAAACCATAATATCTCCATATCTAGTGTAATCTTGTACTTAGATTGAGCAATTAAAGAGTGTACTTAGGTGGTTTAGCTTAATACCATGTGAGGTTAACTAGAAACCATGAAACCACCTAGTTAGGGCACGGTTTGGTTTGTTTATGGGGACTAGGAGATGTAACTAGTTCTCAAGCCTATAAATACCCACCACATTAACCATTTAACACTTCTTACAACTCACAAATAAACCACATTACTTCTCCTCTTGTTCGGGTCATAAGACGCAAACAAACACCCTCATAACCTTTCTCAATCGTACAAATTAGCACTAAAGTATTCATTCAAGGTCACAAGAAGGTTTACGAGCTAGGGTTGGGTAATTGCATAAGCTTTGAAGCTTAGAGTTAGTTATTCAAACGTGTGAAACACATTTGGGTTGCTAGGCTACTCGTATACACTCGAAACAATCACTAGGACCCTTGTAAGTCACGTTCAAACTTGTATACTTCATATTATTAATGTTTTCTTTGTTATCTAGACGCGTAGGCCTCGATATTATGTGACCAATGAGTTTTTCATAGATGTGAACACGCATGGTTCAATCCATGCGTGACACACGTACGTATATGTACATATGTTGGACCTTATGTGGTGCGAAAATACAAAGAAAGGTATGTAACGTGACCAAATAACAACCAAGACCCTTACACTCGAGTAATTTATAAACCACACGTAAACTTATAAAGAAAACGTAATGGCATGGCTAGGGAACGTGTATTCAACCTTATCTAACGTATGCATGTGGCGAACACGACCCTTACGCATGTTAAATAAGCTCACATTGGTTACTAGTATACTAACGAGTCCTAAGAAACACTAGAAAGCTTAACGAGCCACTTGTAGTCCCGTTAAATCCAAACAAACCACGTTCAAGCCCAACAGGCCCAACAGTGGAGACCATAGCTTGATAATAAGCTCATTCGAGCTTATTAAGGATTTAGGGACTTATTTAACTCGTAGGTAATAAGCATACAAGAAAAGAAAACCTTAGCGGGCCGTGAACGAGCCATTAAATCCAAACAGGCCCAATAAGCCAGCTAGGCGGGCCCACAGCTTATTAATAAGCTCACTCGAGCTTATTAAGAGACCTACGTGCTTATTGACTTGCATGGACCCTAACATGGAATGTAAACATAATCGAAACCTTAATGGGCTTGACGACCCATTGTCATGTCCGAAACGCGAGCCTATAAGCCACAATAAGCTTAAACAGCTTATTCGTGAGCTTACACGGCTTAACAAGCTTATTATGAACTTAATAACATTAATGGACCCTTTGGCATGCTTCTTTAAGCCAAACGAACCTAAGTGGGCCGATTAGCCCATTACCGAGTCCACAAAAAGCCGTAAGCCACAAATAAGCTTCCATAGCTTATTCGTAAGCTTAAACAGCTTATAAGTCTTCTAATAATCCTAGAAAGGGTATTGGACCCAAAAGAATCAAACCCAAACCTTTAAAACCCTTATCGGGATTATATCGAGCCTAATAATCTCAATTTCGTGCTTAACAGCTTATTGAATAAGTCACACCATAAAAACAACTTAAATAGACCTAAATGAACTTATTGAGTTGAGAAAGTAATCTAGAATCAATGAGAAAAACATTAATGGGCTTTTATAAACATTCGGGTTAAGGTTATTAGGCCAACGAGCCCAATAAGCCCAAAAGCTCATCCGAGCTTATTAATAAGCCCAATTAATAAGTATGACTTAAATGAGCTTAATGGAGGCATTTGTGCTTTTTAAAACTTAAATGGACCCTTATAACACTTAATGGACTTTAATGGGCCCAATAAGGCCTATTAAGCCAAAATAAGCTCGTTAAAGCTTATTTATAAGCTAAGGCAACTTATATGGCTAATTTGGACTTAATTAAACATAATGCCACTTGTTGAGATTTAATTGGAGTAAAAATGCAATTTTTACAAAGTCAGAGGACTAAAAATGCCAATTTATAAACTTAAGGGTCAAAATAGTCATTTACTAAATTTAACAAGTCCAGGGACTGTTTCTGTCAATTCTGGAAACTAGGGGGCTGTTTCAAACCTATAAGGACCTAAAGTGTAACTTTGTAAAGTTAAAGGACTAAAAGTGTAATTATTGAAACTTGAGGGTTTAAAATGTAAATATGGTATAATTCCTACCTTAGGGGCTGTTTTGTAAATTATAAGAAACCTAAGGGTATTTTGTGAACGAAGGTGAAATATTTAAACACTTAACGAATCGGGCGAATTATAATATATTCGGATATTATTCGGTTTTGAATAACGGCTTAATAAATAAGAACATTTATTAACAAAATATATACGTTTCCCAAGAGCCATCATGAATTTCAAATACAATAATCATGTGCACCACCACACAAGTGATAACAGTATATATATAAATAGCAAATTATTGTAGTTTATACTAGAGTCGTTAGCCTAAATTGTAGACTAAGACTGACCGTATTTATTTAGGTAATTGACGGTGTGATTCATTGCTATACTTGGATATATAATATCATTCAGAGGACTACCTGTTGAGGTGAGTTCATGGCCCCACGTTTTTACATTTATTTAAATGGTTTACATCTTTGGGGTGAGAACATGCTTTGTTTTACAAACTGGACGCAAGTGTACATTTTATACTATGATTACGTGTTTGCCTAAGTAGCGATAACCCACTAAGCCCGTTATCATGAACTGTCAATTACTAGATTATGAGCGCAAATATTATAAATAGATCTATTTGGGATTGACGTCCCCGTTTGGGTGAGTAGCGCTCACTGTGCCGGTTTGCCGGACAACAAACGTATACCATGTCGGATTTGGGATGTTGCGGGTTAGAACATCATTCACAGGCAAATATTGGCAATTTATTGCATTCATACATGTCGAGCTTCAGTGTCATGAGCTTAGGAAAACGTAATTACTTTTTATGATGTTTGCATTTGTTGCTTAATCATACACTTGGAAATCTTGCGGTCCTACTATTGATATACATAAACCTATGAATTCACCAACTTTATGTTGATATTTTAAGCATGTTTTTCAGGTCAATAAGGCACGAGGTGCGATGATACATTGGAAGTCAATAATTGAAGAGTCAACACTTAAGATTTTGGGTCTTATTACATTTTGGGGACAATTGTTATAAACCGGAATCTTTATTTATATTGTTGAACAATTTGAAGCCATGGGCTTATGTAACAAACAAGTATTTTGTTAATCCAATGTATCTTTTTCAAACGACACGATTAGTAGTCGTTCTCAGATCTTGTGCTATTGATCCATAAAGTAACGCCCTCGGATATTCAACATTCCGCTGCGTACTCAGATTTGAGGGTGTTACACCTAATGGTTTATGTATTGTTTTAGACGATTGTCACTATACACCTTCTATTACTAGAGGTGTAATTTCAGTTTTTTGTATGGAAGATAATGGTTTTGTTAACTGTTTTATTAAGAATCATAAAATTTTAGTTTTTAAAAATAACTGAGTTTATTTTTATGCTATTTCTCATGATGGTATTTATGAAATTGATTTGCATTGTTCTAATTCAAATGATAGTTCTATCTATTCTATTAGCAATAAAAGAGCCAAGATAAACTTGGACTTTACTCTCTTGTGGCACTATCATCTTGGATACGTTGACAAGAAACACATTTAGAAACTGCAACATGATGGACTTCTTAAATCAACTGACGATGAGTCTTTTGATAAATGCGTTTCATGTATGTTTGGAAAGATGGCGCGTAATCCTTTTTCGCATAATACGGAAAGAGCTAAAGATCTACTAGGACTTATACATATTGATGTGTGTGGCCCTTTTAGAACTGTGTCAAGACATAGCTACTTCTTAACCTTCACTAACGACTTTAGTCGTTGTGGTTATGTTTACGTACTTAAACATAAACATGAAGTCTTTGAAACATTTAAAGTATATCAAATAGAAGTAGAGAATCAAATCGGGAAGATCATAAAGGATATACGATCTTATCGTTGAGGCGAATATATAAGTCAAGAGTTTTTGGACCATCTTAAGGAGTATAG